>PISX010000353.1:0-300151 GCA_004024625.1 Mellivora capensis | reverse complement strand
TCCCTTGCCATATACCCTGGTGAGGAAGGGGGCCACCAGTAAACATTTGGAGATGCTGGTGCCTTTGCCATCAGCTCATTCCTCATGATGGTAGGTAATGTTAGGTAATGGTAGGTCCTTTGGACTTTACTGGGGATAGTAATCCTCTGCAGGTCTTACACAGTATACCCACCCTAGCATGCCCATTTACCTCAGCCTGCCCATCCCTTAGCCACTGTCTGTTATGGGACTCTGACATTTCAACTTCACTTAGTGCTGGAGATGCAAGAGAAAAGGAGGGTAGACATTCATTTAGGCTGAAAAGAGGAGAATTAACTGAAAATCTTTATATACATTTGTAGGCTGTCATACCAGCCTTCATGCACAGAATTTTGCATGTCTGGCATCTGTCCTCCCTCCCATTCCCCAGGCAGGAGATCCAAGCTTTCATCCCTGGGGAAATTAAACTTTCTTAATAGAAAGGCAATTCCATGGTCTAGAATATGGTTATCTCTCAGTATAATTACATCTAGCTTACTTCCAATCATTCTTAAGCAAATCTGACAATAGACAAGTCTTAGAAATGTACCCAAATTTTCTACTATCTTTTAATCACATTATTCTTTAAAAATAAGACAAAGTATGGACAGATACTTGAGAAAGCCTCCAGGTTGAAGTATATATTGAGGCTCCTCCCAAGATGAATAAAAACAAATCTGACTAAGTATACCAAGGTGACATCATCTCATAATATTTAAGATAATCAGAGTAATGAGAATATGCTAATTGCTCCCAGAAATAAAAATGCAGTTAAATTACACAGGAAAGAGTTTCAGAATTTTTTTTTCCTTTTACTTCTTATTCTCAATACCAGACTCTAAATGCTTTCAAAATACCAATGGAAAAAAATATTTTCAATCTAAAATGTTATACCTCACAAAGCTATCAATTAAATGAAAGTCAAAAAAAGACCTTTCAGTCATGGAAGAGCTCAGAACAATTTCTTCCTCTTGTAAGCTTCTCGCAGGAAATTATATGACAGAGCATTTCAGCCAAACCGAATATGAAACCAAAAAAAAGTATTATTAGATCTGATGTATCATCTAGGTCACGTTCCACTTTGAATACCAGAAAACCAATAAAAACTAGCACAAGCAAAGAAGAACGGCAAGGACAATAACGAGGTGGGTATCCTTTATTCATTTGCATGATGGTTTAAGGGCAGGGTTGGTGTTAGTCTCCAACAATGCTATCCGCAACTGATGACCTCCACCTTGACTCAATTCTCTCATCCTTTGATGGCGATGGCAGGTGGATGCAAAGGATTCTGACACACCCTCTCAGACCCCTGTTCTTAAGGGAAAGAGAGCCTTTCTTCTCACACACACAAAAAAATAATAAAAATAAAGAATGGTATCAGTCCCAATCACTCTTCTTGGCCCAAAGTGGTTACTCCATCAAAGCTGGAACAAGAAGAATTTAAGTTAGAGTATGTAGCTTAAACTACTGAGAATCCACCTCTTGTGATGAAGGTCTCTCTCATTGAAATCACATTATCTGAGAGGTGATCTTCTTGAAAGATTTCATGGATGCTGACAGAGCAACAGAGAACACTGTACTGAAGAATCATAAAACAGTGCATTAAAAACAAAGGAATGAATGAATATCCCCGGGTTTATAAGCTAGAGGGCTACTAGATCAATTGGGAGCTGGAAGATACAACATTCAGGTTAGAGATTACCAAGAAAAAAAAAAGTGTAATTTTCCTAGAACACCTGCTAGGCTAAACCTTTTAAAAAACGATTTTATTATGAAGAAGACATTATAATAGCAAAAAAAGTCTTAAACTCCAGTGAAAAACAAAATTTCTAAGTGAAAGAAATATAATTGCATTCCACTTTTGACTTTGGAGTGAACACTATTTACATGATCATGTTTTTATACACGTTGAATATTCATTTTTTATTTAAGTAAATATACTAAAAATCTCATGAGAGCATGAAGCAGGGGAGGTAGTGTGCCATGAACAATAGATAAATCATTAGCTGTCATTACAAGAAATAAATAGGTCGTGTCTCACAAGATGAGAACTCAGGATACGGTGGTCTAGTAACTTCACAGATATGGTTGTTAGCTCCCAAATATAAAGCTTCAGGATGTAGAACCTATTGCCTTGGAGGGAAAGAAAGAGGGAAGGAGGAGGAGGTAGTTGTTTTTCATTGAAAGTTTTTTACAAGGGGCACCTGGGTGGCTCAGTCCGCTAAGCATCTGCTTTTGGCTCAGGTCATGATCCCAGGGGTCCTGGGATGGAGCACAGCCCCTCCTCCCCCCACTTATGCTCTCTCTGTCTCTCTCTCAAATAAACAAATAAAATCCTTAAAAAAGTCTTTCCCAATTATGTTATTTCTGTCCATGTTCATGTTATTTGGGAAAAATTAACTTTGTAAAGAGAAGCTCAAGTCATCTCTGTTGGTCTAATGCCAACTCCAGAACCATGGACTCTTTCAAGGTAAGAATTGTTTAGTGTTATTTCAAGTTTTCAATAATTTATAACTTTTTGTTTTTCCTTAGATGTGCTTTGTCTGAACAAAATGCAGCCAAGAACTAATTTGGAAACAAAAATGGCCATTTTCCTTCATGTATTCCACTAATGCCAACTTCTTACTATGGGTTGGTATTATCACTGGTCCCAAGTTTGTACAGCCCAAGTTTTGATGTAATGGATGAACCACTGGGCATATGAAAGTGGATGGGTAAATGAAGGTATGAGCCATTATATTCATGCCATCCACATGGTGCTCCTTTTGTATACAAAATGGCATATCCAGTCTTATCATTCACCTTCTCGCCAGACACTAGAACTTGTCTTTAGTTAACAGTGACAGAAAAAGAAAACAAAAAAGATCACAAGTGGTTTATCTGTTCATCTTTCTACAATTTAAATATATCTTCAAATGAACAAAACCAGCAACCGTGAATGAGAAACTAGAAATGTATTATGTCAGGAAAAGAAGCCTACAGCTTGTGAGTAGATATAAAAGAAAGGAGAGAGAGAGGGAGTGTCTTGCAGCTTGCTGCCATGCCACCTGTTTCTGGTGAGCGTGCATCTGTGAATACCTCAGCCTGTCTAAGTCCTGCCTGGTGGGTCCCCCTCCACCTCCCCCCTGCCACTTCTTCACCTGCTCCACATCTCCAGGCACCTGGTCCTCTCCCACCAAGTCTCTACCATACACTTGCGGCAACAACTTTATGCACAGTGATATCTTTGCTATTTGATAATCCTTGAAACTAACTTAGCAAAAGGGAATGGATGAAGCATGATGTGACTCCTTGTGTTTTTAGCTGCAAATATGCATTGAGTTCTTTGTTTCTCTGACACCTAATCCTTTTTTCTACGAGTGTCACAGGGTTCTTCTAACAGGACCAATATTCTTGAAATGGTTTTTCATCACAGATGTTGAATTTTAATAGAAACACATCTAAACACAATTTTAAAAGCTATAGAATAAAAATCTAAATTTCAGTGTGTTTTAGAGAAAAATTCTTGTGCATTTTTTTTTGAAAAATAAAGCAACTTAATAATGGTATCAATTATTCCCTACTGGAAATTCTGGAGGTGATTTCAACACCCCAGTAATATCATCAAATAGCCTCTTTCAATCTTTTCAAACTACCATCTTCAATAGATTGACATTAGTCTTAAGCTTGACCACTCGTGGTCAAAGTGGCTATGCGACCATCTCTTTGTACAACCCCAGGAAATATCCTTGCAAAGATTTATATGAGAATGCTTACACTTGCTATGAGTTTGCCTCTAGGCTGATATAATAGTTTAAAAACTAATAGATTATATTATCTTATTTCTTAATATTGGGTCCTATAAAACAACGTATTTATCAATAGCCAACTAAGACATAGAGATGACATTTTATCTCCTTTTTATTTAGTTTTTAAAGATTTTATTTATTTATTTGATGGGGGGAGAGAGAGAGAGAGAGCAAGAACAAGCAGGGGGGAACAGTGGAGGGAGAAAGAGAAGTAGGCTCCTTGCTCAACAGGGACCCCATACGGGACTCATCCCAGTACCCTGAGATCATGACCTGAGCCAAAGGTAGACACTTAACCAACTGAGCCATCCAGGCACCCCAAGTTGTGCCATTCTTGATAGTAGTTTCTCTGCATAATAATAGGTCCAATTTATTTATTTGTTTTTTCAAGATTTGTTCATTTAATTTATAGAGAGAGAGTTTGTGCTCAAGTGGGGGGAAGGGTAGAGAGAGGGAGAGAAAATCTCAAGCAGACTCCCCACTGAGCCCAGAACCTGATGTGGGGCTCTATCCCGCGACCCTGAGATCATGACCGGAGCCAAAACCAAGACGAGGATGCCCAAGCACCTCATGTTTTATCTCAAAATAAACAAATAATAGAATTCTTTCTCATATACAGAATATTTTTGTTAGTTCAATTTTCCAAACTTAGGTCTTCCTCCTAAAATATTTCTACATGGCAATTCTAGTAATTTCTTATCATTTCAATATTCTGTTCATTAACTTAACCATTCATTCATTTACACATTAATATTTATTCAATTGAACAAGTAATAATATAGTGGAGAGACAACATGATCTAATGTTGAAATGTATGGATTCTGCAGGAAAACTGCCTAGGTTTGAATCCACTTCTCGTATATAATTCAATCTCAGAGTGCCTGGGTGGCTCAGTAGGTTAAGCATCTGCCTTGGGCTGGGGTCATGATCTTTGGATCCTGGGATCAAGTTCTGCATCCAGCTTCCTGCTCAGTGGGGATCCTGCTTCTCTTTCTCTCCCTCTGCCCTTCCTCCCCACTCTCTCTCCCTCTCTCTCTCTATCAAATAAATAAATAAATAAATAAATAAAATCTTTTGTAATTCAATCTCATTATGCCTTAGTTTTTCTATCTGGAACAAAATGAATAAAATGCACATACCTTATAAGGTTATCCTTTTTATAAGAGTTACCATATGTAAATTGCTTAGTATGTCTGGTTCTCAATAATGAGTAAATAATCATTATTATTTAGTTAAATGCAAATAAAACAAATATATAGTTTTGAAGGAAAAGGCATACTGTTTTCTTAATTGCCATATTTAATTGTTTCTGTATGATAGAAAAGATGGCAAAAGCAAAAATAGAGAAGTGGAACTACATCAAACTAGAAAGCTTCTGTACAGCAAAGGAAACAGTCAACAGAGTCAAAAGGCAAGCTTATGAAATAGAAAATATTTGCAAACATATCAGATAAGGGGTTAATATTCAAAATACATAAACTCAACAGCAAATGAACAAGTAAATAAACAACAACAAATAAACAACAACAAAACCTACAGCCAAATAATCTGATTAAAATGGTAAAAAAAAGTTGAATAGACATTTCTCCAAAGAAGACATATAAATATCAAACATACACTATCAAACAAACAAACAAAGAAAAAATAGAAAATAAGAAGCGTGGTAGGGATGGGGAGAAACTGAACCTTTTTTACATTGTTGGTGGGAATAGGAAATGGTGCCGCCCTTATGGAAAGCAGGATGGAGGAAAAATTTAAAAAAAAAATTGAACTACTATGTAATCCAGCCTTCTAATTTCTGGATATTTATCCAAAAGCACTGAGATCAAGATCTTGATTTCACTCCCATGTTCATTGTAACATCGTTCACAATAGTTAAGTCGTGAAAACCACCTAAATGTCCATCGATGGAAAACTAGATAAAGAAAATTCAATGTATACACACACTGGAATATTAGTCAGCCTTAAAAAAAAGTATACCTTGCTATATGTGCTAACACAATGAAATTTGAGGACATTATGTGAAGTGAAATGAACCTGAGTGGGACAAATACTGCGTAATTTCATTGACATGAGATTCCTAAAATAGTCACTGTCCCAGAAGCAGAGAGGATAACTGTGGATGTCAGGGGCCGGGAAGGGCGAGATGGAGAGGAGCTGTTCTGCAGGCATCCGGCATCAGTCATGCAAGACAAGAAAGTTCTTGAGATCTGCCCACAACAATATGCATATAAATAATATTGTGCTGTTCACTTAAAATTTTGTTAGCAAATAGATTTCACGTTATGCGTTTCTACCACAATTTTAAAAAAAAGTTCAATCAATTCCAACCCCGGAAAAACTGGGTTTGTTTTGGGCACATATCCCACACAATCTGTCAGCCGGCTGAAGACCTGTATCGTCCATTTGCTACTTTGACTCCTGGTAGGACGTCACTTCAAAAGCCTCAGCTCTCTGCCACTATCCCCACGGTCCAGCTCCACCAGAGCAGGGTTTCATCAGACAAAACTGCTTCAAATTTGATGGTATCAGTTTGGACTTCTTTCCTGTGCAAATGACTATAAACCAATGTAGACTGACTTTTGCCAAACTAGACTTATTGACTCATAAAACCAAAAGACCCAGGAGTAGTACTTTAGACATAATTTAATCCAGAAGCTCAAATTACTTGGAATCATTTGTTTCTGGTGGGTTTTTTTGTTTGTTTGTTTTGTTTGTTTTGTTTTTTGTTGTTGTTTTGTTTTGTTTTGGCTCTTGGCTTCTTTTCTGAGGTTCCTCTTTATTCCCAGGCTCACATCTTCCTCTCTGGCAGCTGTCCCACCCTGAAGCCGTCCCACCCCTTCTTCGCTAGTGCATCTGTATTATCCTGCATAATACAGATGGATCGTATATTGGTATAAAATTATCATTCCTGGGGCGCCTGGGTTGCTCAGTGGGTTAAAGCCTCTACCTTCTGCTCGGGTCATGATCCTAAGGTTCTGGGATCGAGCTCCACAATTGGGCTCTCTGCTCAGCAGGGAGCCTGCTTCCCCCTCTTCTCTCTCTCTCTGCCTGTCTCTCCACCTACTTGTGATCTCTATCAAATAAATAAGTAAAATCTTAAAAAAAATTATCATTCCTGAGTAGGCTCAATAATATTCAACAGACAACATAACCATATTCGTAAAGCCCTAAGGTAAACATTCATTTGGACATGTGGACCAATGGATTCTCCCTGAATATTTGACAGAAATACTGTCATCATATCTCATTGTCTTGATCACATGTTCATTCCTGAGCAGTCACTCTGGCCATAGAACTTTCCGCGTTAGTTGGCTGACCTTAAATCATCCTGTAACCCTAGAGGCAGGAGTGGAGCAATGTATTATTGTATTTCATATTGTTTAAGCAAATCCTTTAATTGTTAGATTTTAATAATCCCTTTGAAACCTGTGTTCCATCTTTCATTTCTCGTCTCCAAATTCTACTTTCAGTGATGGGCTTTTATTTTGCATTCGGTATTCCAGAAGAGCAGATTTTCTTTTCAAGCACCTCTATCCATATGTATGCAGTTATGAATCCTGAGTTGTGTGCCCAAAATAAAAGAATATGAGTCAAAGGTATATACTAAGAATAAGTCATAAAAAACCCTATTGCTAAGGGAAACAAGAACAATGTGTTCCATCTTTAAATTAATATATAGATTGTCTAAGGCAAGGCAACTCCTTCATTTCAAAAAGATGGATAGAATGGTACTTGCAAGTAAATCCTCAATAGATAAAAAGAAGATATTACAGTCAGACATGAATATTTGTTTTCTATCTGTCATCTCCTATCAATCATCTATCTGTCACCCATCTATCATCATCATCTATTTCTCTACTTGTTTATCCAATCTATTTTCACTTACTGAATGCTTTTTTCCTATTTTGGAGGGTCAAAATTATAGCTCTTTCAGTCTTTTTAAGGGTACTACATACTCTTGGTAACACTGTCTAATTCAGTTGGCCTAGGCTGTACAGAACAGACCCTTTGGCTATGTGAGAAGTTTACTCTAGCATCGCACCCAGCTCTTCATGAAGCAGGCTGACCTTCTTCTCTCACTGCCTTGCAAATCTACTCTGTTTATTCAATGCAGAATCTTCTTGCAAAGGAAAATAAAAACTCGAAGAGAAGAGACTTTATATAAGAGCTTTGCTCTTCCCTTGAGGAGTTTTTCATTTGAAAAAAAAAAAAAAGAAAAAAGTTGGGAGAAATTCCAAAAACAAATAAAAAGATTAATTGCCATGGCCACAAACTGGCACCAATCATGTATTTGACATGAATTCTACCATTCCCTTGAATTCTCACGACTCTTCCTTGATAAGTGCTGTAGGCTTCTACCTCTGTTCCATCTATTACAGATATTTTCCCCTTTTTCAGTTTCGAGGAAAATTTTTGTATTGGGTATAAGATTTCAGGTGGAATCTCATCTCCTTGGTAGCTATATGCATGTCATGAGGAATGCTTCAGTCAAAATTGGAAATAAATTTGTTTTCCGGAGCAAAGAGAGACAGCCGGGTGTAAATCTAGCAGTCTATGTACTCGGTGAACAAAAATATGACTAGCTCTATTTTCTTCTTTCTGAATTCAGTCTAACCCTCAAACTGTAATATTTGCCCAAATACAGGAAAATGGTTATTTTCCATACTGAGGATAACATGACCGATTATGATTTAAAACTCCCTTCCTCCCTTCCCCTAGTTGATTCTAGACCAATGACAAGGTTCAAGGACCAGCATGTCCCAGTTGGAGAAATCCTGTTACTGCTTTGAGAGGAACAGAATTAGTAGCAAGAACTGGGAATTAATGAAAAGCTGATAGGCTGGAGACAAATATAATATAAATACCAATAAGACAATTTGGATACCCCATGACTCAGAACTTAATGATTTGACAAGGACACCTGAAGCAGGTACTGATAATAAACTACTGGAATGTTTCCTTGAAGCCTTCCCAGAATAATGGCTTATAATGAATCGTCTGGAGATGCTGTTTTCAAGGGTACATAGCACCTTCAAGATCCACTCCCAGATTCTGCTGATGATCTCTTTTGTCTCAGAATAGATAGGACTTCCCCAGTTAAACCACCCTGAGACCTTAACCTAGTAATTAGTCTGAACTCAATGAGGGGAGATGAGGTCAGACCTTGCGAAAGTAATTATCAACGTCAAGGCATTTGTCTGGGGGGAGGTTATTCCACAGTTTTGAGATAAGGGGAGGCTGCTCTAGCAGGTGTAGACGAGACACTTAGGCTGGCCCAGAAGAATTAGGGGTATCTGAATAGTCAAAGTTCTCAGGCATGGCGACCACCAACTCACAGGTCTCATTTTCCCACTTCCTTCACATCACAGCTTGATTTTAGTATAGACAGAGTCGTGATGGGCAAATGCCAGGGCACCCTGTTCTATTTTTCTGGGTCAACTTTCCATAGACAAAAGTCTTAGCAATTGTGATGTTATATAGTGTGCTGGGGGCATCAAGATTCCAATTATCCCCATCAATGGGGTATATGTTACTATATAGCCAGTGAATGATTCTAATCCAGAATCCCATCCTAAGGATCTGCCTTCTAGGAATGCTTTGGGTACCAAATCAATTATTTTCTTTGCCTTTCCCTTGCAGAAAACCAAAACCAAACCGAACAAACACAAATACACAAACCAAAACAACCTCTGGGATAAGAATCTGTATATTAAATGGTTATTTTAGAGGTTCTTCTAGGAAGAATTATCAGGGTATTGGGCACTGAGGCTAGGAAGGGAATCAGCCGTGTATGTGTGTGTTATCCAACAAGCCACTGGTGCGGGCAGCTCCTTAATCCTGCTTTGAAATCTGGATCAGGGTCAAACATATACTTGGAGATGGCACTACAGGGTGGGTGAGGGACACCAGCTCCTAGCAGTCATTGTTTGAAAATTGCTTGTACTTTTCCCTGCTGAGAGCTACTCAGTAGGAGGCCCCCCAGCGAAAGCCTGTAGAAACCCTCTGCAGGTGCCAGCCTTGGAAAAGGAAGCCAGTGCGAGTGGACAGGGTGAGGCCCAAGAGGACTGTAAGCTTATTCTTTTCATTGGCCAATTTTTTTTTTTTTGTATCGGTTGTATTTATTTTTAACAAATGTTTACTAGAAGTTTAAAATATGTTTATTTTTTTCGGATTTAAATTTCTGCATATGACTTTATATCAATGTGTTCTCAATCTTTGCTAACTTTAGGTATATTTTATCAGTTTCTGAGATGATTGCATTAAGAATTTTAAACTAGTTATTATTTAAAATAATTTTCTCACTATTTTTTGGTTTATTCTTTTTTAGAAAAATGTTAATCCGAGGCTAAATTTTAGCTGCATATATGTTCAGGAACATTCTTTCAGTTTGCCATATTCTTTTTTCTACAAATATATGATAACATTTTTTCCTTCATGATGTTTATTTTGCTTTGATTCTATTTGGTTAATACTAAAATTGTCTTCCAGATATACATATTTGCCTGGGATGCCTTTACTAATCATTTATTCTATGTCTGTAAACTATGTTAAATATTTCCCTTACAGATATCTTATTGATGGATTTCATTTTAGTTGATATCATTTGACATTGAATCAGAAAGACTCATTGCATTGACATATTTAATCCTTATATGTTCACAGTAAATTAAATTATAATTTAAATAATTTTGTAGATCTGTTGTAATTACAGTTTTCCTTTGATTTTTTTTCCTTTTGCTTTATTTATTTAGTAATTTATTGTTTTTACTTGCATCTTCCATTGGATGGGTTGAATTTTTTTTTTTTTTAAGATTTTGCCTACTTATTTGTCAGAAAGAGAGAGAGCACGAACACTGGGGGGCATCAAGGGGAAAAGGAGAAGTCGACTCCACACTGAACAAGGAGCCCCATGCAGGGGTCCATCCCCCAGAACCCTGAGATCATGACCTGATGGAGGCAAACACTTAACAGACCGAGCCACAAAGGTGTCCTGAATGAATTGAATATTTCTTAATTGACATGAACATTTTATGTTGTTCTAGTCATATAGTGATAACCTCTAATTTATTTATGTAGAGTTACGCTTGTATTCCCTACCAATGGCTTGTGATATTCAATATCTATATTTTTTTATCCAAACCAGACAGGAAACTTAGAACACACTTATCCTCTCTGTTCTTGCCACCTGCCCGCCATACCCAATATATGTCAATTGCTTACTTAGAGAACAATACATTTTTCTAAGACTTTGCTCCGCTTTATTTCCATATTGCAATATATCCTCCTGAAGTCATTATTCTTGCTGCTATAACTAGCATTCTTTAAAATCAGATGTGCTGAAAATATTTTTCTTTTCCCTCTTGAATTTAAGCAATGGTTAATATGCAATGTTTTTCTTTAACACTGACAATACAGGTCTCTTGACTTTTTGTGCCCAGAAGGTCTCTGTGAATATAATTCTACTTTTCAGAAGATCGCTGTGAATATAGTCTACTTTTCTGAGGTGCTCTCTGTTTTTTTCTGTTGGGCTTTGTTTGCTATTGTGTTCTCTTTCCTTTCTTCATAATCCTTTAGAACTTTCTCCTGCTTTTGATTTTATTAAATGTTATTATTGGATTCAGGTTGTTCATTTCTTTTTCTCCAAAATATGCTGCTCAGTACTCATATGTGTTTTTGGCTTGACATCTGATAAAATTCTTTAATTATGTTATTATTAACTTAATATTTCTCATATTTTGTCATTTTTAAGCTTTCTTTCATTCTGAGATGTATGCATAACCTGATATTTCTATCCCCTGTATCCATTAATATTTCCTTGATGTCTTCTGGGAAAGAAATTCAACTTTGACCATTTCAATACATTCACCAAGTTTTTTAACATTTCAACAACGATCATTCGTATACCCAAATTTCCAATGTCTTCTTCTGTGTCAGGGATCTATTCCTAAAATAAACCAACTCAAAACCTAGTGGCTTAAAACAATACTCAATTTATTAACTCATGATTTTGTGGTTAGCATTTTGTACTCTGCGCAGGTGGGTGGCTTTGTAGCTGGTTTTATATGAAGTCATTCATTCAATAGTAGTCATTAATGGCTCAACTAGTGCCGGATGGTCTAAGATCATCTCACACGGATGTCTTGCAGACGGTGATGGCACTTGGCTGGGAGTTTATTGCTCCAGAAGCCTTCACTGGGATGGCACATCTACGCTCCAGATAGTATCATCTTTCAAGAGGCTGTCATTTTTCGCCAACGATGATGGAAGACTTCTCATGAGCAGCAAGTTGAGTCCAGTATATAAGCACTTGCTAAATCTCTGCTTATATCACATGTGCTAATGTCTCATTGGCCAAAGTAAGTCACCGGGGTTAGGTGATGGAGAAGCGAACTCCTGCATCTTTATGGGGGAAGCATCAATGTCATATTATAAAAGACTATGCAGAGAGAGAGGAAGGAATTATTGTAACCATGGACGACAACCCTCTACTATACCTTTATAACTTCTTAAAGTTTTCAACAGCCTTCTTTTATGGTGAATATTTTTTCCTTATGCTTGTATAGGTAGTATGCCTTGTCCTCCTTTCAGAGTGCTTGTACGAAGTCATCTGTTATTCTCTTGGGACTAGCAGCTGTCTTGATAGGATGCTCATGTAAAGGAAAAGCAACAGTTCAAGCCCTAGTTTGTTCTTCTCCATCAGAGTTTGGAGTATGTCTCAGGATAGGAAAGCTCTAGTGCTTTCATCTTGATCTCCCCATCCCTTGTGCACCTCATAATAACGTTGCCCAGGTACTACTCTTGTTCCAGGGCATACAACACCTTTAGTAAGTGCTTGATCCAAGAAGGAGTGGATATGGATTAAATGAAAGGATGCTGGTAACTTTGCTATTTCAATGGCTCCCCACTATAGCCACACTCCTGGTCTCTCTGGATACTTATTGCTCACCCAGATGCATTCTAGCCCAAGGATGGTAATGCAGCAGGTACAGCAGATTATATTTCCAAAGATGGTTGTCATCATATCCCTAATGCCGCATGTTCTTCTGCAATGCTACCATGTCATTCCCTGCTGTGAGGTGGATCCTAATTCTCTATCTCCTGGAAACTGAGTGGACCTTGTATTTTTTATTCCTTCGACCAACAGAAGATGACAGAAATGATAATGTGCCACTCGAGGCATCCATTTCCACCGGCCCTGCAGTTTGCATTCCCTGTTGAGTCAGAAAGCACTGTGAGACACGCATGTAGTCTTAAGAGTGCCAGTGTGAGAAGCCCCAGCCATGTGGAAACACAGGAGGACACATAATTGAAGAGAGGGAGAGAGAATCGCGTCAAGGGATGGGAATTGCGAGTGAGGGAGTTTTCTGGAAGTTGAGCCTCAGTTCTGGCTACTTTGGCTGATACCAGCTTCATGGAGCAGCACCAAGCCACCCTTCCACACTCTTCCTGAGAGTTTGTTTTCAAATGAAGCCTTGGGGCAGTTTATTACACAGCACAGAATTAGTACTTCAAAGGGAGAAGGTGCTGCTGTGAGAAAAGGCTGAAACAGATGGTGCTGTCTTTGTGACTGAGCTTCTAGAAGTCAGAGGCCTTGGGACCCCGAGGAAACTTTGTGTAGGAGCTGAAAAGACAACGTGTAAATTGTTGTCAGAGGCAGGAGAAAAGTTGGCAGTTACTGTGTTGTGATAGATAGTGTAACACGACTGTCACCCGCGTTAATGTAGAAAATAGAAAATATACCTAGTGATGGAATGGATTTAGCTAAGGAGCTTCCTGAGAACATCCCAGCAGGTTTCTCAGAGCCGGGCGCGGTAAGACACAAGTAGAGAGGGAACAGCTACAGATGGAACTGTTCATCTTTCGAGCAGAATTTAGAGGAAATAGAAAGGAATCAGAACTTGCTATGTTAAAAAAACAAAACTTTTTGTCATTCTCAGCCTTTCTGGATAGCAAAATACTCTCAAATTTAAGAAATGGCTTTAAAAAAAGTCAGCCTGGGGCATAGCCAGTAAAAGGGGGCTTGAGAGGAAGTTCAAAACAAGGTTGAAGTTATAAGAACCTTGGTTAAAAATTGGGCGCCTGGGTGGCTCAGTGGGTTAAAGCCTCTGCCTTCGGCTCAGGTCATGATCTCAGAGTCCTGGGATCAAGCCCCGCATCGGGCTCTCTGCTCAGCAGGGACCCTGCTTCCTCCTCTCTCTCTGCCTGCTTCTCTGTGATCTCTGTCAAATAAATAAATAAATAAAAATCTAAAAAAAATTCAGAGAGAATAAAATGTGTCAAGAATCTCATGTGAGTCTTGTGCATCCTCTCAACTAGAGCAATAGGACAAGGGAAGACCTTGAAGGCATTGTTCCACGTGCCTCATGGTTAGCCCAAAGCTGAGAGAAATCTCTCAAGGAGATTAACGAGTGTAATTTTTATCTGATGGATGGGAGCCCCTCTAATAAGATCTACATAAAACCCACAACATTTTTAATAAAGTATACTTTTAATAAAAGTATACTGACAGAAGCTTCCAGAGCAATGCAAGGGTATATTTACAGCATTAATACAAACTCTCAGGTGTGTCTGGGTCACCCCGTCAGTTAAGCGTCCCACTCTTGATTTCAGTTCAGGTCATGATGCCAGGGTCCTGGGATGAAGTCCCTTGTCGGCTCTACACTCAGTGGGGAGTCTGCTTGGGGGTTCTCTACTTCTCCCTCTGCTCCTGCCCTTGTTTTTTTTTTTCTCTCTCTCCCTCAAATAAATAAATAATTAAAAAAAAAAACACAAAAACATACAAACTCTCCCTCAGCAACCCCACTACTCAGTCTCTTGCCTATTGTCTTTGCTGCAAGCCCCAGTTATCTCAACTCAGAACACTAGTATGTTTGATTTCTTGAAAAGCATCTCACAATATTTGTATTGTTATGAGCATGGCCATGATGTAGGCCAACTCTTCTCAGCTCAGCCGGGAATCAGCATTGTTACATTAAACCGTAAAACCACATATGTCTTAATGATAGAACTATATTCTAGGGATTGATAAAGCTAGAGATATAAATGCAGATATAATACAGACAGATATAGAAATAGGTTTGGGTATACATATTATCCAGGTACTTAGGTTTTTATGAAATTGCTTCCATCTACCAAGACACAAAAATAGGTAGTTTTTATCACTGTGTTAATAAAAGTAGCAATATTTATTTACACATGGCTGTCAGTGTGCACAGTGCTTTATATGTAAATCCATTTCATCATTAAATAACTCTGTATATCACTATTCCTGTCTTACAGGTGAGAGAAATAGGCTAAGAGAGTTTAAGTAATTTTTATGTGTTTACTAACTGACAGAGCTGGCATTCTCACAAGAAATTCCTGACTCCAATCTTCTCAGCTTGTACACATCACATTTAAACAATGTAAAAAGCTTATTAAGGAATTGTCCTTTCTTCCAACAGGTGATGTTATTCAGCTTGGTTATATGTAATGTGTACCCACCTGCTTTCTCCTTATGTTGTACATGTGTTTCTATATGAATGAGCGTGCAGTTATTTATTTATTCCAGCAAGACTTTAACAATAGCACAATGATTGCTGTCATTCCCCACTTAAACCTTCTATGTACCAAGGCCTTTCTGTTCCCTAAGCTTTTTTTTCCCCCCCTACATTCACCTGCTGTTTTCTTTAATTGCTCTTTGAATTTTTTTTTTTTTTTTAATACTAACCCTCATGGACACTCACACTCAGCAGCGGCAGTTCTCCAGCCAGGAGTAAGTGGAACAATGGCAGAAAACATTAGGTTTTCCTTTGAGCTCAAGGAAATGCATTCAAGTTGAACAGCAAGGTTTGTTTTTGTTTTCAGCTGTGAGATGGAAGATCTGGAATCCAACAGTTACTATGTTACAAATAAAGTAACACCTTGGAAATTACTGCACTTCCTTTGGCCTCATTTTCTTCATTCTTAAAATGATAAAATGGGAGAAGATCAAGTATTGCCAACTCACATGCATATAGAAGAGAGGCAAAGAAGCCTTAACAATTCTAACTCTACCGTGTGTCCCCAACAGTCAAAACTGGTGTCAGAACAGTACTGGCGGAGAGGTAAAACTGCTGGTGAAAATGGTACAGGAGTGTGGGTATTTCCTACGTCGTGTCTGAGAGTAGAGGAGGATGGCGGAGATTGTACCGCGTGATCAAACATTTGATTGAATTAAAAAGGCTGCTGGCATCGGGAAGGTTAGTTAACTGTGGTCCAATCAGGATTTTTCAGAGAAGCAAGGATTATTAAGAATTGGACTTAATAAAATACATACCTCAAAAGCAGCAACTTAGAACCTTTTAGCAAAAGAATTCTGTTGTGCTTTTAAATTATAAATTAAAATGATTTTAACTTAGTTGCTCTCTGAGGCTAACTCTGATGTTCCTCAGTTCTCATACCCTGACCTTGTGGGATGGGTTCCTGTAATACCAAATATGCCATCCAGCTTGCAGTCTCTAAGCAAAACCTGAAAACAAACATCTTTTTAATAGAAGATTCAAATTTGTATCCTATGCATCTCCAACAGTTCTTGTGGGTCTGTCTCATTCCTCACCTGTCTGTCCCCTTGATAGAGGCGCATCCTGTGCAAAGGACCGTGTTAAGACAGCTTTCAGAGTGCCCCAAGAAGGTTAATGCTTTATATCATTTCCAACAACCTCTTCTTTCCTTCTGCTCAGTTGGAGAGCATCCTTTTAGAAGGAACTATAATTGCCACAGGAGGGTGTGCTGTGCAGAGCCACTCATAACTACAACAAATCCTTTATTTCTAAGCTACATATATTGAGATATTAACTATGTATTTCAATTAGAAAACTATTTGCAGACTACTGTTTAAAACGGTACATTTACAAAAAGCATTGATAGCATTTTTCCCTCTATGTTTTAAAATCATCGTAACTGTAACAGCCTGGCAAAAATTTTGCTGCAGGATCACTCCCTTCTGAAATTGTATTTTCTTTTTCTTTTCTCTCTTTCTTTCTTTTCTTTTTCTTTCTTTCTTTTTTTTTTTTTTTTTTTTTTTTTTTTTTTTTTTTTTTTTTTTTTTGGCACCTTGGTGCTAAAATGGGGGGGAAGGGGCCATTTTACATTTTTCTTGTCTTGCAAAAGGAACTGAGAACTTTGGGGATGTTTCTTGATACATATTGAATATTAAAGAGAATGGATGGCCAAGAAAAGAATAGATACATGAATTTGTTATTATATGTATTTAAAAAAAACAGTATTTTCATTCAACATTCATTTCCATACACCACAGCTTGTTCACTCTTTAGAATTATTTCATGAGTCAGACATAAGTCCTGTCCTAGCCCAACATTTAGCCTTATTTTCAACGAGCACATCCTGGTTTTTGCTGTTTTCTAAATTATCTACTTAGCACTCAATAAATCATAATCATAGTATGACATGCCCTAACAATGCAAACGAAGACAATTTGGATGATGCCGTTAACTTTTATAATTAAGCATAAAAAATGACACCTGATGCAAACAATAGTCACATATGTGGTTTAGCAACTTTATGTGAAACTCTCTATTTCTTAAAGGACATTTTGTCATGAGATGTATACATTTGTTTTTTCAGCTTAACTTATACTTACCAAATGTGGTTAGATTCCTTTTTTAACTAGTGATTGTTTTTTCCCTAAAATCACAGTGAGTGGTTGCTGTGGCCTAAGTCAGTACAGAGGCAGATCCTTTAGGGAGAACAGTGTACCTTCCTATGTCAGGATGTATCTTCTAGATGTTCCTTTTGTCTATGTGGATTTACAGAATACTAGCTATTAATTAGGCTGGTGACTATTAAAAAAATCCTGATGTTATCTTTATAAGCCACTGTCAACTAAATATTAATCACAAGTATGATAAAGCTTTTCTAAATTTTCCCATAGACAGGTGGATCATGAAGTTATTTTTACTTACCTCATTTCTCCAAACAGAGATAATCATACATTGTTCCTGGAGCACAACCATCATGGGATATGAAACATTGTGGACAATGACCACACTTCTATAAGTACTGATGACAACTGGTGGAATAATGTGTTCTGAAAATTCTTGCCCACAAGAGGCTAATATTCCTGCAATATCTAACAATACCATGGATTCATACTTCTAAGAACTCCATGTTTTATTTCCCTGTCATGTTCATAAGTTATCCTGACTGGTTGAAATGTAAGATTTCAATGATTTTAACTATCTTCTTTATCATGAAGATTTTCTACTCTGCCCCACTATATTTATAGATTGTTGAAAGTAAGTGGCTTCTCATGTTGGTTCAAACCAGTTTCATGTTAGAGAATTGGAGATAATTTTTAAAAATGTTTTGATATTTGGCAGCATTTTTTTTTTAAGATTTTATTTATTTATTTGACAGAGAGAGATCACAAGTAGGCAGAGAGGCAGGCAAAGAGAGAGGAGGAAGCAGGCTCCCTGCTGAGCAGAGAGCCTGATGTGGGCCTTGATCCCAGGACCCTGGGATCATGACCTGAGCCGAAGGCAGAGGCTTTAACCCACTGAGCCACCCAGGCGCCCTTGGCAGCATTTATTAATAATTTATTTTGATAAACTAATACCATGATGTGTACATTGATGAGTTAATAAAATGGAAAAACAACTTTATGTAACTATGCAAGTAAATGAAAATAATTATTTAAAATAAGATTATTTAATACAGAGTGTCAGAAGCACTATTTTCTTTGCTGCTTTTGTAACATCATCTGTTACGGTCATAGAAAAACAACTTTGAGGATGCCAATACTGCAGATAAATTAATGAAAGAGTCCTGGAGGATCTGAAGCTTTCTAATTTTTTATACAGAGCTATGAGCCTCCGACAAATACTACTTGCTTTTGAATCAGAAGAGCAAGCATCCTACACCAACTCTTTGAAGGGTCTTGGGAATCTTTCTTAACATTTATCATTATAAGATCCAATGTAAGGAAACCAATGTTACCTTAATTGGGTTCCAGAATTATGCATTCTGCATTTTTTTCTATAAGTAGTATCTACTTCAGTGCTAATTTTGAAGAAATGTGACGGGCACCGTCTTCTGGGATAGCACATTGGGTTTACAAAGCTATCAGTTTATAACCACTCCCTTTCAAAACCATCAAGTCTTGAAACCTGACCATATGTATGCATAACCTTCCTTGGAGAAGCTGAACTTTTCCCATATGTTGGTTTTTCTCAGAAAGAAAATTCTTGTGGGTTCCCATTAGGGAGGTAGCATTACTCAGCAAGTGGTGGTTCTAAACTCAAAAGTGAAAAGGCAGTTTGCCAAGACAGCAGAATGTGGTGGGTAGTTTAAAGTATTTCTGCATGCCTGTGTAGGAAAATGAATAGAATTTTCAAGGAAAAGTTGCAGCCACAGCCCAGGAGGATTGGGCAATAGTGCAAAACCACATCATCCTTTGGCCTCAAGTCTCTGGGTGAGTGAGCAGAGGACCTGGTCAGGACAGGCACGCTTCTGCCCTCAGCACTGAGGTCGGAGCAGAAATGTCACCTCTCAGGCCCAGACACTGCCCAGGAGAGCTCTCGGGTTCATAAATCAAAGAGGCCACTATGTCTGAGAATTTGACTTCCAACACAGACATATGGAGCCACTAGGTTACTGTGGAGGAGTGAGAAAATGGATAAAAAGTTTTTCTCACCTTCCCCTTTTTTCCTTCTGGGATTTCCTCCCTTCATTTCCTGCAAGAACCACTTTTGGAGCAAAATTTAGGAATGGCCACTTCCTTGGCCCAGTAACACAATCTGTGTGTTGGGAAACTGACCTAGGCAAAGGTGAGGAAGCAGATTAGACATACTTGAGTGGGTGGATTTAGCAAAGTCCAAGATTGTATTCTCTTATGTTCAAATGGCAACTGAGAAATGTAGTAATTTCCCTAAGATATTTTTTAACATTGTCACTGTTGAATGGTTTTATCATTTTCCTAAAGAAGACATATTTTCTGGATGTAAAACATAATTACCATCCAGTTTTAAAAGTTTCAACATTCCACAATCAACATTTGGGGTTGAACATCTTTTGAGGACCCTCCCTCCCACCTTGGGGACCTGTGTCTTCGTCACCTATTCACACATCTACTAGCCACTCTAAAGGTCTGCTAACCACCCTCTGGTCACTCCGGCTTCTTTGCAATTGGGGCATTTCTTCCTCAACTCCACTCCCATCCACCCCCAACACCCATGCTGGGATAAGAATCAGTGTGGGTCCTACCACTCCCAAGGGGCCTCTTGCTTATTTCTCCTCTTGACCCTTTTACAAGTACAAACCTGGCCAGATATACACCGGTTTTCTGGGGGCGCTCCTCCTGCCTTTCCATCCAGCCACCCATCCCTTGCTATTTCCTTGAGCTCCCAGCTCCTCTCTCTGGCTCCCATCAGGTGGAGTTGGCTTTGTCGGTGCGCAGTCTGTCTGTCTGTCCCTCTAGCTCTTGGTTCCCTCCTGCCCCATCTACTCCCCCCGCTCCCCGTTCATTAAATGGATGTAAACACATGCGCCCGCGCGCGCGCGCGCACACACACACACACCCCTCTCTACCCGCTACTTTGTCACTTTTACCCACCTCGAGGACTTGCAGCTGCCTCGAACCCAGAAACCAAAATCTCAGTGGAAGGAGACTTGGAGGTTGTGTCTGGACTCGGGGATCGCCCCGCCCCGGCCTTGGGGGTCGCCTCACTGTCCCTCCTGTCACGTGGCGGACAGGAGCCCTCCACCCTCGCAGCCGCTGTGCCCGGGAAGGCGCGCAGCGCGCTAGCACCGCCACCCGCACGCACGTCCCCACGTGGGCCGCCCCGCGCCGCAGCAGCAGGTGCCGCGAGGGGGAGGCCAGGCCGGGAGCCCGGCGGCGGCCGCAGCCCGGCGCTAACGCTCCTTCGTCCGCTCTCCCGGCCCTGTCCTCTCTCCTCCGCCTTCGGAGGTGGTCCCCCGCGTCGCCGCGCCGCGCCTTTCCGGGGACAGCCTCCTGAGTCCTCCCTACCCCCAAATAATCACCGCCATCGTCCCCAACCCGAGCCGCAGGCCGCGCTCGGGCAGTGGGGAGGGAAGCAGCCCTGGGGTCCAGGACCACTGAGGCGGTGGCCGGGGGTAGCCGGCTTCGGGGTGGCGGCGAGGTCCTGCCGGCGGCCGTGGTGGCGCGGGCGGTCCGCAGCGGCCGGGGAGGGCGGGACGGGGCCGGCGGGGAGGAGGCGCTGCTGCAGCGGCCGCGGAGGGCCTCCCCCTCACCCCTGCGCGCTCCGCCCGGCGGCCGGCTGTGCGCTCTGCCTCCGCGCTCGTTTATTCGCATTGTCCAAGCGGGGCTTTTGCGGGCTGTTTCCCAGCAACTCTCCCCCCGCCCCTCCTGAGTTCAACGCGCTGCGCCCGCGCGCGTCGGCGCGAGTCGAGGTGGGGCGGGAGGTGTTGTGTGTTTGCCCCGGGGCTTTTAAATATCCGCGCGAAGATGAGGGAGTGTTCGCAGAAGCACTTTGGTGGGGGCGACCTCCGCATCAGGCCGGGCGATTAACCGCGAAACTTTTACCGCTGCCGCTCCCTCCCGCGCGCCCCTGCCTCGTCTCCCAGCCCAAGAGCGCAGGAAACGGCAAACCTCCCCCCACAAGCCCCGATGAGAGAGACAACCCGCCTCCTCCAGACAGATGCAATATAAGGGGTGGGAGACACATCGGCCGCAATCTCTAACCCGGGAAAAGTGAAAACTGAACCCCGAAGGGAATTTTCACGCGATGGACCCTCCCCCTTGCTCGCCTTTTATCGGGCGTCTGGATCCAGCTCCGGATTTGCCTGCTCCCTTCGGGTCCCCTCAGCCCGGGCTGGCCGAGTGACGGATCCCAGCCTGGTCCTCACCGCCTCCCCCTCCACCGCCCCCCCTCCCGGATCCGAGCGGGTGTGATGTCCTTGCAGCCGCCGCCGCCGCCCCAATCCGCCGCGCACCAGCCCCGGGGGCGCCGGCCGCGCCGCGCTGCCCGATTTCGCCCCGGCTCCGGGCTTCCTGGAGGGTCGCGCAGCCCACGGCTATGACTCAGGCGCCCACTTGGTAACTCTGCCATCTTCCTGCTCCTTCCCCCTCCCTCCCTTCCCCGCCCCCTTGGCCACCCCCGTCTCCCTCCGCCGCCCGCACGCCCTCCTCCCAGACGCCCACCCACCCGCTCGTCTCTCCGCAAGATCGCAGAGGTGGCGCGGAGCCCGGCGAGCCCATGACGGACCCCTTCCTCCTGTCTTCAATGCCTCAGCGGAAGATCCCCAAGGGCTGGAGAGAGGAGGGCTGCTGCTGGACATCCTCCCGGAGAGGCTGCTCCGACCTGCCGCTCGTGGTGTATGAAACTGGGGACTGAGCGAGCCCCAGCCGCCGCCGCCGCCGCCCGCCCGCCCCGTCGCTGCCGTCGGTCTGGACTGGCCCCCGCCTCACCGCGCCGGCCGCCAGCCCCGGCCCCGGCCCCGGCCCCGGCCCCGGTCCGGGCGCCCCGGGGCTCGCCCCGAGCCCGCCGCCGCCCGCGCGCAGACTGCCCGCGCGTCCTCCTGACAGCTGCGGCGGCGGCGATGATGCAGAGGAGGAGGGTGCTGCCGCCGGCGGTGCTGATGGTGGCGATCGGCGCCCGCGTGTGATGCGGGCGTCATGGTGGGGATGCTGGCTTCGCGGCGGTGAGCGAGCGCGCGCGAGAGAGCGCGAGCCAGGGGCGGAGGACGCCAGAATTCGGATCTTGCTGCTGTGTGGGCTCGGATCGCTCTTCCCCCCTCTGTGGCCCCCCTACATTTGGGTCTTGGTTTGCACATTTAAAAGCCCCCCGACTCCGTCCTCTCCCCACCACTGGAAGTCTTCCCGGCTCTAAATGGAATTAGTGGAGATCGGAGCCTCTGGTGTAAGGAACAGACATGATCTATGGACGCAGTTTGTTTCACAGTGAGTACCTTTCCCGCCGCGCGGGTCCACTGGCGGTCCCTCCTCCCTCCCTCCTCCCTCGTGGCCGAACGCGCAGGGGGAAGCCTCGCCGCCGCGCTCCAACCGGACCCCGCAGTCCCCGCGAGTCCGGGCACCTGTAAACTTTCTGGGCCGCAGCATAATCGGTCGAGGCGTGGGGGCGGCGCCCGGCCCGTGGTCGCTGGGGCTCGGAAGCCGCGGGGGACAGCATCCTTTCCGTCTGCGGGGACGTCCTGGGGGCGGAGGCGAGCACGTGCGGGAGCGTCGGGAGTGGGCCCGGGTGAGGGCTCAGGTGCAGAGGAGGAGAGCGCGGGGCCGGCAGTTTGTGGGCTGCAGGGAATAGCCCTTTTCCGGGGGCTCCCGCGGGCTCCTCTTTTCCCTCCAGGAGGGAGTTTAGGGCGCACCTGAACGCAAGGCTTGTGGGGAGGGCGCGTGCCAACCTCAACTCTGTGGCCCGAAGACCTCTAGTGTTGCGTTATGGGTGTGTGGGAGCGCGTGCGGTTGAGAGGAAAATGGCTTCAGAAGTCATCAAGTGAAAGGCAGTGTAAGAAAATGTGTGGTGGAAATTCCACATTAAAAAGCTAGGATTGCAGTGTTAATCCTGTGCCACGCAGTCAAAAGACCGGCTTTGTGGATGTGTTGGTCATAGTACTTGTTCCACCGTGTGATTCCATCAAAACAGGAAAAGCAGAGTAAAGACAGCACCGCGAGTACGTCCTGGTGTGGATGGCCCTGTACCTGTGTGTTTGTGTGTGTCTAGAATCCCGGCAAATTAAAATAAGATTTCTTTTTCCTGTTTAGACACAGACGGCAGCAGCTAATGTTTTAATCTAAAAGCGAATGATCAGGCAGGAGTAGGAAGTAATATAACTGGTATACTCTCTCAAATGCCAGTATAAAAGCCCACGTTCTCTTCTTGGAATAAGCTAAAAGCGTAAATTTATAAGCTCCTGCCGTGAGCTTCCGTTGAGGAAATCATTGCAAATTATACCTTCCCTTTCCCAAGTTAATTTTAAGTGGAAATATGATTATCTACCCGATGGAAGTTAGAGTTTTTAGGGAATAGGCAACAAAATAAATAACAGAGATAAAGCAGAAGAGGGAAAACCAGTAATTATGAAGACTAGATTGTTTCATTACTCTTGTAGTTTCAGGTTCTATAAACATGGTGTGTAAATCAAGGTACAAAAGTCAAGCAGAAGTTTGGGTTGCAATGGTCACTCTTGTTAGAGATCAGGGTCCTTTTTTGGTACTGAAAAACTGGCTCAGTAAAATGCTCATTTCTGGATAATACTGAATATTAAGTCAATGTTAAGGTTAGAAGAAATTAATTGCATAGCTTAGGAAGTGCTGAGGACAGGGGTTACTTGGTGGCATAGTACTTTTTCATAAGAAACATTTTTGTAAAACTGCTTAATGCCCTCAATCCACATTTATCTGTTTTTCTCCTGTTCCCCTCCCCCACCTGCCATAAGATTTGCCCTAGTATTTATTTTCTAAAATGCAACAACACTGGCAGTGACTTGGGGTCAGTCACAGAGCCCTTCCTCACTGTTTGCCTTTTCCGCCTTTCATTTGGTTCCCTTCTTTGCTGGCAAAGCCATCCCCTGTGGGCAGTTAGAAACAATACAGGTCCTGAAATCCTACTGTAATGTGCTTGAGTAAATTACAGCATGCCTCTGAAGTCTTGAGGTTCACATTTGCAGCTTTTGGGAATCATTCATCCTTAACTTGCATTACTTCCTGAAGGGATTTCTAAATTTTCTTGATTTGCACATTTTTAACCAGTTTTGGCACATTCTGAGTTAACTTGGAACAGTCAACAATAATACAGTGAATCTGCTTTGATATTATCTTATCTTTATGTTGTTATAGAATGTGATCATTTCGGTGTATATTAATATGATCTCTTTCTAATTTTTCTTTTCTGTTTCAGTTGTAGCAAGTTTAATCATCTTCCATTTGTCTGGGGCAACCAAGAAAGGAACAGGTGTGTTTCTTTGGGAAAATGCAGTGGAAGACCTCTAATTATTTACATTTTCCTATTTTCCCCATATTCTTAATATTCCAGAATATCTGAACATTTTATAGTGTGTATAATTGATTGATTTTGACTAAGATGACATTTCAAAATTAATTTACTAATGGATATTATAAGAATGTCCTCTCTATTTTTAGTCTTATAGAAAATTGGATGATGGCACTTGTTTTTATTTTTTACAGAAAAGCAAGCCACCTCGGAAACTCAGAAGTCAGTGCAGTGTGGAACTTGGACAAAACATGCAGAGGGAGGTATCTTTACCTCTCCCAACTACCCCAGCAAGTACCCTCCTGACAGAGAGTGCATCTACATCATAGAAGGTAAGGGGCGAGACAGCCAGGGCTGGAGAGAGCTCCAAGCCAAACCTGGCCATCACTATGATTTTGATGGGCAGTATGTGTATATATTAAAAAATTGGTTTTGGAGACTATACACAGAAATATCTCTTAATGAATCAAATAACTGTAAAATTTGGGATCAAACTAATTACTGAAATTATTAGCAATGGGTTTTGAGTAAGTAAATTCTCGCAAATAAAAGCAAGCAGTTTATTTTGCAGTTAACAACTGATTTAGAATTCTTAATTAATTGGAATGGATGCATAGTTGGGCTAATATTACCTGATGTTTAACAATTTTAGAAACTAGTATTTTATTGGTTACCAGTTAGTAGAAAAGCCTATACATTCGTTATTTTTCTTTAATAATATAAAGTACAAAAATAGATATTAATGTCAAAAACCAATCTAAAATCATGTTTCCAAATAGTCTGAATGATAGTTGCCTTAATTTATGTTAACAAGTGGCATTATCATCCTTTAATGCCAAAGTCAGAATTCCAAATTATGCTTCTTTTCATCATTTTCTTTCCTAACTCAAAAGATAAATAGTTCTGAAAAAGAGATTCATTTCCCTTTGAACATTTCCAATTTCCATTACCCTTGTAGACAGCACTCGATTAAGTAACAGCTTTCTAAAATGAATGATCATTTCATCTAGTGATGAAGATTTCAGTATTGTAAGTCTTAATACCTAAAAGCCCCAAACCTGCAACCTTTCTCTATACCCCACACACATAGACAGATTGGGCCATCTTAATGAAAAAGACAGTGTACACTCAGTGTTTATATCTAAATGAGGGGCATGTTCATTTGGTAGATCTTGGAAAGGAAAAGGCTTTCTGTTTAACTGATTTCCAGAATTCCTGTTTCGCAATGATTCTTTTTTTCTTTTTATAACTTTTAAGCTAAGGATATTACTTCTCTCCTTTCTGTGTTTGAGGGTGAACTTTTAGCAAAGATATACTGCACTATAAGAAGGAGGGAAAAAAGCATAAGCTCTGATAATAAAAAAGAGAAAACTGACAAATCTGAGCTCTGCAGTTTTATTCCTCATGTGATTGATAGAAAAGGAACTTGAAATATGGAAATTCTGGGCTAAAGTTAGTTGTTCTCTTCACCAAGTTAATGTTACCTATATATTATATGTATATCTGTGTGTATATGCATAAAACATTCAAAGAACTTAACGTATATTAAAACATTTAAACATAGGTGGTGGTAGGTAGTTTTGGTTGTCCTCATTTTATGACAAGGAAACAGACACAGACAGGTGAAATGTCTTGCTTAAACTCACATGATTTGTGTTTTGAAGCAACAGTATTTTTAAACTTAGAATTATTAAAAAGAATAAAATCAATTAGTTCTCTCATTTGAAGGATTAATTCAGAAGCAGATCTTTGTATATTAATTGTGCTTCCATGTTTATTGTTATTTAGAATTGAAAAGCATCACTAGCACTTTATTCTCACATCATGCACATATCTACATTCATTCCTAGTTATGTCAAGGACTAAACATAAAGTTGAGACATCAGTAGAACTTCCTGTTACTATTAATCATACTTCTGCACTCTTTTTGAAATACTTCATTCTAGCCATTGTTTTATTCCATACATTTATTTAACCAATATTTATTGAACAATTACTAAGGAATAGCCACTCTTCTTAGGTACAGTTTAGAGAGCCTTTAACAAAATAACCGTGGTACTTGCCTGTGGAACTTAAAATGTGGTCTGGGGACTACGCCCCATTCAGTAAACAGTCTAAAGGGACCCCCAAATTAGCAGTGTTTGGAATAGAGAGGAGAGGAGCCTATGAGAAGGAGGAGATGCTTTCACTCAGTTTTGAAAAACTTCAGGGAGGTAATTCTTTATTCAGAATGGCCTGTGCAAAAAGCTCAAGATATGGTGTGGTCTGGACCCAGGTGTAGCTTCTGTATGGTGTGAGGAGAGGGAGAAGCAAGGAGGCCCAAGAGGTCGACCGTCTCAGATAAAGGAGAACTGGTATTCCGTCTGGTCCAGCTGTGAAAGTTTGAACTTGGCATCATAGACAACGGGGTGCCACTGAAATAATTTAAATGGAAAAATAATAAGCAGATATTTTGGTGAGGTGACAGAAGGAAAAGTAGTAAGCAGAGACTATTGTGAAGGACCACATAAGCCATAGCTCTTACGAGTAAGATCTAGTATAGTAAGAGCCTGAACAACACAAGTAACATTGGCTATGGGTCAAAGGGAGAGATAAGAGGTCTTTAGGAAACTGAGTCACGAGTGCCTGGATGTAGGCAGGAGAGATAGGAAATCCCGACATGACTCTTGGTGACATATAGATGGAATTTCCATGCCAGGTAAAGAATATGGGTGGAGAAATAGGGTTTAAAGGAAAAATAATTAATTCCGCTTTGGTGTTTATAGAGATGTTGTGTAAAGAAATTGGATATGTGAGTGTTTAGTTCACTGGAGAGCTCTGGGCTGAAAATAGATATTTATAGGTCATAAATATGGATTGTTGTTGAGGCTCTTGGTATGAATAAAATTATCCAGAGAGAGTATTTGGAGCACTATTTTATAAATCTTTCAAAAAATACAGATCCCTGGGTCTGTTCCCAAGAAGTCTGGTTTAATTTGCCTTTGATGGAGCTGCAGGCATCATTATATTGTAATATATACATCCATTGGGATGCCAGTGGTACCCAGAACTCTGGTCTAGAAATAGTGGAAAGAAGACATAAAATGGGTTTCTGCAAAACAGCAGGTAAGGAATGGGAGAGTAAGGAGAAGGTAACAGGGACTATGAAGAACGAACCACAGAGGTGGACTAGAGGTCAGGTAAAAGATGCCCCAGGACATAATGGAGGTGGCATTTCAGCAGGAAGGGGGTAGCCAAAATGCCAACTATTACAGCAAAGAAAAGTAAGGTAACAGCAAACACATCTATTGCATGAGGCCACTGAGAAGCTGATAGTAGCTTTAGGACACGTGCGTTCATTGCCCCACTGGAGGTGGGAACTGGCTCACAGCAGGTAGAGGTGTGGGGGGTGGGTGTTGATGGACCCACTGTAGGAAGGCAGTTACTTTCTTTGTCTTTTTGTCTTTTTGTCTTTTCTGGGGGGCAAATTGTCATATTTAATTCTGAAAAGAGTAGCCTCTTCTGTAGAAAAAGGTGAATGTAAAATCCAAGAATGGTCTAAATCATCGGTCAAGTTTCTTGAGGTAGGACAGGTTCTGATGAACAGTGGAGGTCACAGAAAGGAAGATCCCTTTCGTGGTTTCAGGTTGTCCTAAAACGCCCTCAAAGAGGGGGCAATGTTCTGTAGCTATGTGCAGTTTTCAGGTGAAAGTCCTCAGGTCTGCAGTGTAAGGAGCTGAACCTTGAGAGCTTCCAATGCCGTCCAGGTACTATAATCACTTGTTTTGAATTACAACAACCACATGGCATGCTCACTTATAAAACCCTATTTTATTGCCTTTGAAAATTCAGTTAGTGGAATTTTGTATGTGAGTGTGTGTCGTTACCTTCAACATGCTGACCAAAGGAAGATGAGCTGTCCACGTAAGTGTGGCCTGCCCAAGGCCACGGTGATAGTATGTGTTGTAAAGGAACATTGGGAGGTTTGTTCATCCACGTTGGGAAGAACTTAAGCAACAGTGAAAATGAAGGTATGCGTACATGAGTTCATGTTTGTTGGCCGTGCCTTTCCTAATAGAGAAAAATAGATGGATGGATGTTGCTTCCTAGAGTTTTAAGTAAATTAGCACAGTGTTGTTCTCAATGCTTTATTGTTCCCTAGCCATCCGTTATTTACATCTGAAAGAAATAACCTACATTCTCAAATAGCTTATTTCTTTTTTTTTAAGATTTTATTTACTTATTTGACAGACAGAGATCACAAGTAGGCAGAGAGGCAGGCAGAGAGAGAGGAGGAAGCAGGCTTCCCGTGGAGCAGAGAGCCTGATGCGGGGCTCGATCCCAGGACCCTGGGATCATGACCTGAGCCGAAGGCAGAGGCTTTAACCCACTGAGCCACCCACGTGCCCCAGAAATAGCTTATTTCCTTATAAAACTTATCATACTGGCTTGCCGATGAGCAGATAAACAGGCACAGGCTGACATACTAACGCAAACAAATGATACGCTGAGTTCTACTACATCAGTAGGTCCAGTTACTTTAGCCTTTGCCTTTTTATTGCTGGACACATAATCTCACAGGGAAAAAAAACCATGGTTTTCCAAGTAATTTCTTAGGATACTTTCTAATTTACAGATATTTTTTAAAAAAATATTGAAATTTCATCAAATCTATCAATATGGTAATACTACAATTGTTGACCTTTGTGAATATACCGTAGTGGTAGGTAAAACCATCCCTGGTTTTTCTTGAAGAGTAATAAATGTCTCTTTTACAATGTCCAAAGAGTTACAAACACTTTTAGAGATTAGAAATTTTTGACATCCATGCATGCAAGGCTTTCGTTTTAAAGCCATCAAGGGTGATATTCAATACACATTTAAGAACTGGTGTGGTGTGGACAGCAGTCATTCAGACTGATTACTGACCACATGGGGAGCAGGCTGTGCTGTACCGGGTCATAACTTACAAGTTTCTGGAGGGTGTTGGTCCCTGAAGAGGGCCACACGGCAGGAGGGCACTCAAAGGACTCAAGGCAACAGCTGTTTACTAACTAGGATAAATGTGTACGGATATTTCGACAACTGTTATGGCTATTCTGGGGTATCCTGGCTGAATACCAGTCTGGAGTGCCAGGATTTTGAGCTGTTTTGGACAGGACAAGGGAGAAATGGCAGGGCACTAGCAAGTACATCCAATGTGGAGGTCTGTAGAGCTGCGAGCCCTCTGAGGCTCTTCCTGATGCTGTACAGAGCTCTAAAACACATTTATGGAGATAACCTCATTTATTATTCACTCAACAGAGATTTTTTTTTTTTTTTGAGAAATCCTCAATGACAAGTACCGTGCTGAGTGCTGAATTAAGAAGGTGAATACATTTGTCCTTAGTGAGTACATTTAGAGGGGTGGTTCTTGTAAGCAAGGTTTTCCTGCATAAACAGGAGTCACCACATTGAGGGTAGATACTCCAGAAAGTGCTAAAATACACGAGAGCCCGAAAGAGCACACTGCGTTAGGAAACAGTGTGTCTGCAGTGGCCAGAACTTGGACTGTGTTTGGAGTGGGTAGACCCTGGAAGTCTGAGTGGTAGGATACCCTCAAGGGTCCTGCAGTGTCAAGTGCATCGATCATTTTCCTATAGCTGATAGAGAGTTGCTAAGTTTAAACCTGAGAGTGATGTGGTGAGATTTGTGTACTAGAAAAATTCTTCTTAATATCCTTGTATATGCACTTGGGTCCAATCAAGACATCTGACTGGGAATCTTTGAATGTTTGGGTAACTCTATGCTTAACAACTCGTAAGTGACTTTTGACCTTAAAACTGGACGCCTAAGAAGATATGAGCAAAGTGACAGAAAGATGTCTTTCTACTTTCTAAATCTGATGTCAGTGGTCTTCCACAAAAAATTCTGTGATTTATGAGGTCTGTGTTAGACATCGAAACAATCATTTTATATCTGAATAATCTTTTGTGCAACATCACCAGTTTTAAGGAGCATCCCCGAGATTCTTGTGGAAATGTTATCCCTTAGAATGCTCTGTGTTACAGATGTGCTTTGCTCTTCTATGCACGTCATGCTCAAAGTTTGATAGATGTACAGGTACAATCTGAAGTAGAATTACAAATATCTACCTAAAGATTGACAAATGGCCTTCTAGACATAGTCCTTCCTTTTTTTCAGCTGCCCCAAGACAGTGCATTGAACTTTACTTTGATGAAAAGTACTCTATTGAACCGTCTTGGGAGTGCAAATTTGATCACATTGAAGTTCGGGATGGACCTTTTGGATTTTCTCCAATAATTGGACGTTTTTGTGGACAACAAAATCCACCTGTAATAAAATCCAGTGGAAGATTTCTATGGATTAAATTTTTTGCTGATGGAGAGCTGGAATCTATGGGATTTTCAGCTCGATACAATTTCACACCTGGTAAGTGAGGGTTTGCTTTATTTTCCTATGTTTTTTCTTCCTTAGTTGTCTGTTGTCATAGTAGAAGAACTTTTGTAAGACAACTTAATATTTTCTCAAGTAAGTGTCTAGCTCTATTTAAAATCACACCTACAATACTTTCTCTTTTCATTTCATAAATTCTGAAAGCAAAATAAATTTTCCTCAAAATTTAGCCTCCACTAGAGGTGAGTGTAATAATTCAGGGGTCTTCACGATCATCAGGAGTACAGTTAATTAAATGGACTTCCATTATGCTGAAATGTGTAATTTGAGAGGCGGTCTGTAATAAAGAACTAATTACAGTATACATTGAATCCCTATAAACTTGAAAAGGCAATTGTAGTATTGTAAAATGTATCCATCAAAATGACCTTTGGAGAACTTGAATAAAAAATTCTTTTGTTCTGAAAATTATGATTTTTAAAGCAAATGGATCTTACTATAAAGCAATCTAATCCCTTTTTAGAAATGCAAATTCCTGAGAGTTCTGATGAAAGCAAAACTGAGACCCATAGCAGCCAAATATTCTTTTGCAAAGTCTACAGACATTATTTGTCATTATACAATTATGTATTCTATGTCAATTTTCCTTTTAACTTGCTAATATTAAAAAAAGGGTCTATGATGTTGACTGGCTCACTTGATGATGAGTTGCCATTTGTTACAATAAAAATTGGTTATCACATTTTTAAATTGCAACATCAGGCTGAAGCGATTTAAGAGTTGATGAAGTGAAGTCATTTTTTTTAATGGAAAGATAACTCAACTTTACATAAACCATGTTATTTATACGCAATTACATATTTTTCTAGTCTGTATATATTGCTTTACTAAGGTTATAATGGGCAGTAGATGAAATTGTAGTATATGTAAAATTTGTTGAAGTTTCTTTTGCATGTTAGGGAGGTAATGTAAGAGCAGGGCTTAGGTGCTCAGTTCAAGCACTGAAATTAAAAAAAATTATTAATATAAGATTAATGAGGACTTTGGTTACAATATCATGGTTTATGTTAAATAAGTCATATATTAATCTATCGTATGCATTAACCTTAAACATTAGGAATGTTTTCACAGTATCACTAAGAGGTATCGTGGTTTTAATTATGTTTTGTTAATATTGGATTTTTCACAGAAGACATGGTTATTTCATGTTGGTGATTAAACTAACTCAGTGTGTTCTGAAAAATTGCAAAGGTTGAGATTACTTTATTAGTTGCTAGAGTTATATATGGAAATGTGTTTTTTTTTTAACTGATAATTTTGAGTATAACCATGACCTGAAGATAGTTCTAGGCCCTTATAAGTTAGGTCTTCATCCTGAAATTGGAAATCATGGGGATAATGTCTAGGATTTAAAATTGAGGTTGCATAAAGCTGTAGGGTCAACTTGATCAACATGAGCATTGCTGTCCACGTTTCTAGCTCTGCCAGAGAGAACATAAATGTTGGAGCTCAGTGGGGTCTCCCAAGGTTTGAAAAAGCCACTCTGGTCCCTGTTCTTTGCGCCTTGTTTCTTTAAAGTCACTTTACTATATCTGTATATGAAAGGAGATTTTATTGCCAGGAACTACTGAATCAGAAGGAAATGTGAGGAGATGATGGCATGAAATTGAGGATGAGTTATGGATTGAGCGAGGCCTCTGTTTCCATTTAGATAAACTAGAGTAAAGTAAGGGCACAGGGAGGTGTAGGCTTGGCGTACAAAGGAAGAGGAGGGCCATAAAAGAGAGACTTGTAAAACTTCCATGACTGCGGACATTGATGTTCCATGGCTCAAAGCCATTGCCTGAGTGGCACAATCATCTACAACTCATTTCATAAAGAGGCAGGACTGAGGAAGCCAATTAGTTAATGAAAGAGGAAGGGGGCAGGGATTAGTAATAATTCAGACAGCATTTAGGGAATAGGGAATCAGGCAGGCTTTAGTTTAATTGGGGTTTAATTTGGATATGGGACTGTGCTTCAGGTGGTGATTTGGGGAAATTGAAAAGGTTTGTGAAGTCAACTTCATGATTTAAATTATGAATCACTGTTGCTGTCACCAGGTGGTGACACCAGGTGTTGTCACTAGGTGCTGTCCGAGTGGACCTCACATTGGAGGGGAATGCCCCCTGCCCACCAGGTCACTAGTGGTCAGCGGGCTCTAACTTCCAGAGCTAGACCCCACCGCAGTTCTGAGGAACACTAGTTTCGGAACAGATCCGGCTTCAACACTGGCTCTCTTATTTCTAGCTTGCTGTAAACTGTGGACATGATCCTTAATGTTCTATGCCTCAATATTTTAATTTATGAAATAGGGACGGTATTGACCATTGGAGTGCTCAAAGATTGCTTGTTTGCCAACCGACGCCTGCCTATGGACATTTCACTTCATGTGAGACCTCAACTTTTGGTTGCTATCATTTTCATTAATTGATCATGTATTCTTTAAGAACAAAGGGACCTTGTTATAGTTTGTTGGGAGAACAAGGGTCCCAGAGACTTTAAATTACAACCACTCTCGCTCTGATTTGGGTGGCACATGTGCAAAACCGGTGCCTCTAAGATGTCCCTTTTCCCTGTTAGTTTGTTTGAGTGGGTCCAGGCCTCTATGTGGGGTTGTAGTTATTTGCGTTGGAAGCCATAAAATATCTCAAAGCAGAGACAACAGTGGGAAGGCCAGGTGGTCTTTACCATGTTTGTGAGCTTCCTCCAGCCTGAAACCTGGATCTTCACTGATAATCTCAGAAACTTGAAGTCAGCATACTGAGAACATACCCACTTTTAAGAATGAGGGACATCAACCAAGCTAAAAAGACTGAATATGCATATAGACGTGTATGCGTTGATATACACACACACACACACACGTACACACATACACACTGTATACCTACATAAAACTGATACCCGTATAAAAATAATAGCAAGGTCTGTAAGCCTACAGGCACTTTCAGTAAGAATTCTTGGAATCACAAAGCTCAATTTTCCTTGTAAGGAAACATACGTGCATGGGAATCCAGTTTATAAAGAGAAGATTACATGGTGGGTGTGTGATCCAAATATTAAAGCTTAATTATATGAATGCCTGTTGACTAGCACACGGCTAAGTTTTGTGATGGTCCATCTCTGTGGCACTGGACCAGTTTTTCAAGGATGCTCTTACGTCTCAGACTGCCATGGGTCATGTCAATTCCTCTGTCCTGTCTCCGCTTTCATCCTGCCTGACCGGGACACTAATTCGTGTCAACTCTTGTCTCAAAATTTGTTTCTGTTTCTTAATACCTGAGTCTCTTTGGCTTTTCTTCCTACAAAACTTTAAAAAGCAGCCTTTTCATTCTGGGCACCTGCGTTCTGGGGTGATGGTGGGTGTGAGCTAGCAAACTGGAGGTCCTGTGTGGACCTGCAGGGTAGGAGGGCAGAGCCAGAAAAGATGCCGTGGAAGCACTCTTAAAGGGGTAGCTCCTCTCTCTCCTGACACACTGGACTAGTCCTTACTTCTTATTTCACGGATTCTGCTCATCTTTGCATACTGTGTCAGTGCCGGGGCCCACAGTGTGCCGGTGAATTACCCAGGGCTGTAGTCAGGCACGTATAGGAATTGTGATGGTGAGCAGGACTCACTGCTGGGTCTTGCCTTGGGATCTGCAGAAGCAAAGGACAAGGGTGGGGCCTGAAGAGGGACCAGTGGACCCAGAGCCCTGATGGGTGGCCCCAGGGTGATCTGTAAGGGAACCTCTCTTCTTCCTTTGTAAAAACAGTTGTGTTTTGAGTGCTCCTCAACAATGTGCTCCCACTTCGGAGAAGAGGGCTGAATTCAGAATCACTGAAAATGTTAAACGTTACATGATGGACAATTTGGGAGCCCACAGTTAATGAGGAAACATAAGAAAGTGCTCATTGTAGTAAAATGATATTGTTTTCTCATCTTCATAGGACTTTTTAAATCTTTTTTTTTAAAGATTTTATTTATTTATTTGACAGAGAGAGAGATCACAAGTAGGCGGAGAGGCAGGCAGAAAGAGAGGGGGAAGCAAGCTCCCCACCAAGCAGAGAGCCCGATGTGGGGCTTGATCCCAGGACCCTGAGACCATGACCTGAGCCAAAGGCAGAGGCTTAACCCACTGAGCAACCCAGCCCCCCCTTTTTTTATCTTAAAAAAAGGGAGGGCACGTATTGCATGGAGCACTGGCTGTTATACGTAAATGATGAATCTTGGAACACTGCATCAAAAACCAATGATGTATTGTATGGCGATTAACATAACACAATAAAAAATAAACAAAAAATAAAAGAAAATAAGCTCACTTGAAATAATAAAAATAAACAATGTAAAAAAAGAAAGAAATATTTAAATCAAATATATTGCAGAAAAATGAACAACGGTTGCCCTAGCTAGGTAGGGGCTGGTGGAGAATGAGGAGGAATTGAAGGGGCCCAGATGGGGATATGGTGAAAAGGTATTAGCATTATTAGTAATACTTTCATTTTTGAAAAGGATACTACATTTTTGGTATGACTTATGTAAGTATTTAAGATTAAAAAATCAAAAAAGAGAAATACTTTAGTCAGTAATCTTTAAACGAATTTTGGAGCAGAAGAATACCATTTGTCTATAATCCACATTTTCTTTATTTTCTTTTTTACTCAAACTGAGAATGCTTTTCAAATTGAAAATAATTCTCCCCTACAGCCAGATCCCTATATGCCTCAATTTTCTTTACCACTGGAAAATATAAGTGAAGGAGAAAACATGTAACATCTGCTGTGCCCCCAGTCCAGTAGCATTACGAGGGGCTTTATTCAATATTAAGGAATTTATTCAATATTAATGACAAACATCTAGGATACTCTGCTCTTGGGGAAAGTAATCCTCTCAGTCTCTTTAGGAACAAGTCTCTTTTGTTAGCCTTGTGCTTTTCTTCCTAGTAGAGGCATTTTCTGCTAATCACCAACATACAATGTTTATGATCTTCCTCTTTCGATGATTTCTTTTTCTGAATTAATTTTATGAAACAATGTTATATATACCCTATTAGAGAGATTCAACTTAAGGGTTGTGCCTCAAAATACCGAAGAGGTGAGGCAGAGTCCGGTGTCCCCCTGCAAGTGAGTGGAGTTGCTAAATATATTGAGATTATTATGATACTTTGTACTTAAACAGCACCTTTCATCTGAGAGCTCCAAGTGTTTCAGGAACCTTCTGCCCAATTCTTAGCTTCCTCTTAGACTCCAAGCTGATTGACATCAAAGGTGGTGGAAGTGATACACCACAGTGATTTAAATCGAGTGTTCTAAAAAGATTTCTATGCATATTAAATGAAATATATTATTGAGGTAAAATATTATCGTGGACTCGATGCTATTTTAATTATCCCACACAGTGCTTTTCTTCTTTGTATTTGAAATGTGAACGCATGTGTGAGTATTCACCCTATTGAAAGTTCCTACACTTGCTTCTCTACATAATCAGAGTTGTGATACCTGCTCTGGTAGGAAAGAAAAAAAAATGCATACATCTATCTATCTATATCATTTTTTTAAACAACTGAATTTTAATTTGAACTTTGCTTTAAAAGATGAAAGAATAAAGGGTTTTAAAGGCTAAAATTGAGAGGACTTTGATTACTTGGTTTTTCACATATAAATTAAAAAATTGAATGACTTTAGATCAGATAGCATTGTGTTGCGTTTCTATTATCTGTGCACTGTAGACCCCAAATGGTCTAACTTGAGCCCAGCAAAGGCTGTCAGATAGAAAATGTGTGAAATAACATCACATTTCCTTTTTTTTAATAATTGAGGTATAATAACATTGCATTGGTTTCAGATATACAACATAATGATTTGATATTTGTATACACTGGGAAATGTTCACAATGAGTCTAGTTTCCCCATCACCATATAAAATTATAAATAATATGCAATACATTAACTAGAGTCACTATGCCGTACATTACACCCCCATACTCATTTGTTAATGACTGGAAGTTTCTACCTCTTGATCTGCTTCTCCAATTTCACTCCTGCCCCCCCAGTTCCCTTGATCTGGCTACCACTAAACTGTTCTTTGCATCTATGACTTGGGTTTTATTTTGTTTGTTCATTTGTTTTGTTTTTTGGACTCCACACATAAGTGAAATCATACAACGCTGGTCTTCCTAAGGCTGATTTGCTTCACATAGCATAGTGCCCTTAGGATCCATCCATGTTGTCACAAATGGTAAGATTTCATTCTTTCTGTGGCTGAGTAGGATTCCATTGTGTGTGTGCATGTGTTATCAGTGAATTAACCCTTTGTATTACATATAATATATATACACACATATACGTACGCACATGTATATATCATCTTCTTCATCCATCATTCACTGATGGACACTTATGTTGTTTCCATATCTTGGCTTTTGTAAACAAGGCTGCAATGAACATAGAGGTGCATCTGTTTTCAAATTAGTGGCTTGTTTCTTTGAATAAATACCCAGAGTGGAATTGCTAGATCGTATGATAGCTCTATTTTTAATTTTTTAAGGAAGTTCCATCCTGTTTTCCATGGTGACTCCACCAATTTATATTCCTACCAACAGCACAGGAGGGGCCCCCTTCCTATGCATTCTTGCCAGCAGTTGTTATTTCTTGTCTTTGTGATGATTGCTGTTCTTGGAGATGTGAGCTGATATCTCTTTGTGGGTTTGATTTGCATTTCCCCCTGGTGGGGAGATGTTGAACATCTTTTCATGTGCCTAGTGACCATTTACAGGTCTTCTTTGGAAAAATGTCTATGCAGAACCTCTTCCCATTTAGAAAATCAGATTTGTATGATTTCTTTACGTACGTATTTTGTTATTGGTTTCCTTTACCATGCAGAAGCTTTTTAGTGTGATATACTTCCATTTGTTTATTTTTCCACTTGTTGCCATTGCCTTTAGAGTCAGAGCAAAAAGAAATATTGCCAAGAACGATGTCAAGGAGATTACTACCTATGTTATATTCTATGAGGTTGTGTGATTTCTGGTCAACTATTCAAGTCTTCAATCCATTTTGAATTAATTTTTGAATATGGTGTAAGGTAGTGGCCTGGTTGCATTCTTTTCTATGTGGCTGTCCAGTTTTCCCAACACCATTTATTGAAGACACTGTCTTTTCCCCATTATATTCTTGCCTCTGTCATAAATTAGTTGACTATATATGAATGAATTTATTTCTGGGCTCTCTGTTCTGTTTGACTGGTGCCAGTGCTGTGCTGTTTGGATTATAGTTTTGTATTTTAGTTTGACATTACGGAGAACGATGCCTTTAACTTTGTTTTTATTTCTCAATATTTCTTTGGTATTTAGAACCTTTTGTGGTTCATATGAATTTTTGGATTATTTATTCTATTTCTGTGAAAAATGTTATATTTCTGTGAAAATGCCAGTGAGATTTTGATATAGAATGCCTTGCATCTATAGGTTACTCTGGATAATACGGATATTTTAAAACTATAAATTATTATAGTCCATGAGCACAGAATGTCTTTCCATTATTTGTGTCTTCTTCAATTTCTTTCACCAATGTTTTGTGGTTTTCAGTGTATAGGATTTTCACCTCCGTGGGTAAGTTAATTCCCAGACTTTTTTTTTTTTTCTTTGAAGCAATTGTAAATGGGGTTGTTTTCTTAATTTAAGCATTTTCTTGATTCTTAATCTGATTGCTGTTCGTGTATAAAAAGACAACAGATTTTTGCTATTGATTTGCATTCATTTAATAGTTTTTTGGTGGAGTCTTTAGTATTTTCTGTACTTAGAATTATGTTGTCCTCCAGTAGTGACAGTTTCACTTCTTCCTTTCTAATTTGGAAGCCTTTTATTTCTTTTTCTTGCTCAGGCTAAGACTTCCAACACTCTGTTGAATAAAAATGGCAAGAGTGGGCATTCTTGTCTTGTTCCTAATCTTAGAGGAAAAGCTTTTGGCTTTTGTTAAGTAGGATGTCAGCGCCACATCTAGAGCCACGGGTGGTGTTTATTATGTTAATGGACATTGCCTCTATACCTGCTTTGTTGAGAGTTTGTTTTTTTTTTTAAAGATTTTATTATTTATTTGACAGACAGAGATCACAAGGAGGCAGAGAGGCAGGCAGAGAGAGAGTGAGGGAAGCAGGGTCCCTGCCTAGCAGGGAGCCCATTGTGGGGCTTGATCCCAGGACCCTGGGATCATGACCTGAGCTGAAGGCAGAGGCTTAACCCACTGAGCCACCCAGGCGTCCCGAGAGTTTTTATCATACATGGATGTTGAATTTTATTAAATGCTTTTTATGCGTCTATTTGGGATGATCATATAATTTTTATCCTTCATTTTGTTAATGCGGTATGTTATGTTGATTGATTTGTGGACATTGAACCATACTTACATGCCTGGAAAAGACTCAGTCGATCCTGGTGTATATTGATCATTTTTATTGAATTCAATTTGCTAATATTTTGTTGAGGATTTTTGTATCAGTGTTCATCAGGGATAACGACTTTACTTTTCAATTTTCCTTTCCTTCTTCCCCCCCCTCTTGCTCTCTCTCTCTCTATCTCCATTCCTTCCTTTCCACCTTTCTTCATTCCTTCTTCCCTCCCTCCCTCTCCTTCCTCCTTCCCTTATTTATTTATTTATTTATTTATTTCCTTCCTTCCTTCCTTCCCTCTCCCCTTCCTTCCTTCCTTCTTTCCTTCCTTCCTTCTTTTTCTGTCTTTCCTTTTGTGGTGTCCTTGTCTGGTTTTGATTTCAGGGCAATGCTGGCCCCGTAAAATGAGTTTGGAAGCATTTCTCCTCTTTAATTTTTTGGAAGAGCTTTAGAATGATAGCTATTAAAATCTTTGAATGTTTGGTAGAATTCACCAGTGAAGCCATCTGATCTTGTATTTTCTTCATTGAGAGGTTGTTGATTACTGGTTCCATCTTCTTGCTAACAATTGATCTATACAGATTTTCTACTTTTGATTCAATCTTGGAAGACTGTATATTTCTAGGAATTTGTCCATTTCTTCTAGGTTGTCCAGTTTGTTGGTATATGATTGTTCATGGCAGTCTCTTATGATCTTTTGTATTCCTTTGGTCACTTATAACTTCCCCTCTTTCATTTCAGATTTTATTTATATGAGCCCTCACTCTTTTTCTTTGTGAGTATAGATAAAGTTTTATCAGTTCTGTTAATCTTTTTAAAACAGCTCTTTGGAACCAGCTCTTTCCTCTTTTTAGTCTTTATTTGTTTCCACTCTAATTTTATTGTTTTCTTTCTTCTACTAACTTTGGGCTTCATTTGTTCCTCTTTTTCTAGTTTCTTAAGTGAAAAGTTAGATTGTTTATTTGAGGTATTTTCCTTCTTTCTTGAGATAGGCCTCTGAGCTCTTCCAAACTACATCTCATTGCTTTTGGTGTGCTGTATTTTCACTTTAATTTGTCTCAAGGTACTCTTTTATTTCTTTTTTGATTTATTCATTGACCTATTAGTTGTTCAGCAGCATGTTGTTTAATCACCACATATTTGTGATTTTTCCAGTTTTCTTTTTTTTAATTGATTTTCAGTTTTATACATTTTTGGTAAGAAAAGATGCCTGACATATTTTTAATCTTCTTAAATTTATTGAGACATATTTTGTAGTTCCTCTCTATTCCTTTCTTCTTCTCTTGCTTTATTCTGTTGTAGTTTGATGTCTTTTGTGTGATGTTTGATTCCGTTTTTAGTATCTTTTATGTATGTATCTATAGTTTTTTGCTTTGTAGTTACCATGAAGTTTATGTATCAGTTCAAATATACTAATCTATTTTAGGTTAATAGCAACGTAAGGTTTTGTTTTTGGTTGTTTTTTTTTTTTTTCCTTAAGATTTTATTTATTTATTTTAGAGTGAGGGAGAGTAAGCAGTGGGTGCTTAGAGGGAGAGGGAGGAGGGAGGAGGATAATATCCAGCTGACTCTGCCGAGTGCGGAGTCCTACTCAGGGCTTGAACCCAGGACCTTCAGATCATGACCTGAGCCCACATCAAGAGTTAGCCACTTAACCGACTAATCCACCCAGGTGCTCTACAAGTTAAATTTGAATATATTCTAAAACTCTATGTATGTAACTCTCCTCTATGTTTTTTGTTTTTTATTTCACCTATTACACCTTTTAATTGTGTGTATCCCTTAACTAATTGTTTTAGTTATGGTTATTTTTACTACATTGTCTTTTAATCTTTCTGTTAGCTTTATAAGTAGTTTCTTCACTTTACTATGTATTTACTTTTACCAGACAGACTTTTACTTTCATATGTTTTCTTGCTAATTAGTGCTATTTCTTTTCAGCTTAAAGAAGTTCCTTTAACATTTCTTATAAGGCCAGTTTAGTGGTGGTGAACTCTTTTAGTTTTTAAGGAAAACATATCTCTCCTTCAATTATGAATGATAGCCTTGCTGGATGGAGTATTCATGGTTAGAAGTTTTGTGTTTTTTGTTTATTTTGTTTTGTTTTTTCTTTCAATACTTTGACTCTTTCATAGCATTCTCTTCTGGACTAAAAAGTTTCCGCTGAACAATCTGCTGATAGTTTTCTGGACATTTCCCTGTATGTAACAAGTTGTTTTTCTCTTGCTGTTCTTAAAATTCTCTCTTATCTTTAACTTTCGACATTTAACTATAATGTATCATGATGTGGATATCTTTGGGATTATCTTATTTGGAATTCTCTGGGATTTCTGGACCTGGGTATCTGTTTCTTACAACCTACTAGGTCTCCTGGATAGAAACCCCATTGATTTTTAAAGCCAGACGTTTGAGAGACTCATCTCTCCAGTGGAGGTCCCAAGAGTTGGGATGCCTGAAGTAGGGCTCAGACTTCTCCTTCCTCACTGATACATTCCATATCTGTGACATTCTTTCCTCTTCACCTGCTTGGTGGAATCTATCTCTGCTTCTTCAGGCTTCTCAATATCCTTTGTTGTAGAAAAGCTGTTCAGCTAGTTTTCAGGTCTTTTTCAGAGAAAATTGTTCTATAAGTAACTGTTGATTTGATGTTTCCATGGAAGAGGGGAGTTCAGGGTTTTCATATGCCACCATCTTGACCCATTCTTTTTTTTTTTTTAATTACTTATGGGGGCTTATGTTTTAAGGAACAAAATTAAAAACTGGAGAGTCACAGCAGGGACAAAATTGGTGTGTAATGGATACCAACATGTTCACGTGAGGGCAGTTTTATCTGTCCCCTACTCTCATCCACCCAGCACATCCTTTGGTTCATCTGAGCTGTACAATATAAGGCTTAGGGGGAGGGATGAGGAATAAAGAGAGAGACAAAATGCTATTTGGTCTGGTGGGTGTTCAGTAGAGAAGTTGAGAGTGGGAGAGAGGATTTCCAGGATTAGCTGCCATCTGTGCAGAGAGTACTAAAGGCAATAACAAAGGAGAAGGAAGATTTTTAAGAAGTTTCCCGTACAAAAAGAATGCCTTCTTCAACTTATTTCCTGGAGAGGCATAGAAAAGTGTTTTAAGTTGTCTATATTTATTTAATGGTTAATTGCTGGCACACAAGATTAATTATGGTATATCTGGGACTCGACCACATGGAGAATCAGGCATATTTCTGCTGTAGATGTGTATTTTCTTTAGATCTGAAAGAGAGCTTGGAGTTCACCTCATTCAGCCTTTTCATTTTAAGGATGAAGATACCAAAGGTGTAGATAAAATCTGCTGCCAAGGTTTAGGACTCTGTGTAGAAGTTAAGTTACTGCTCGTTTATCTGTTACACAACCATAGTGCTGATACACCTTCTTCAAAGGGAAGAGTTTATGACTTTAATCACATCATGTATTGCAAGCACTTTTGGTATAGTTATATTAAGAAGTTTAATTAACTGGTGTATGAATTTAAAAATTTATCTTTTTCATGTTGTCTGAAATGTCTTTCAATTCAAAATGGCCAAAGAGACAATGATTTGTGTCCTCTACCTCTACCTATGATATTATAAAACTCTGCCCTTTCAAACTATGTGAGCCTGAAGTATGTGATTCATTCCCTGTTCTCAAACATCTGCTATGATGGACACGGCCAGTTGCTTCTAGTCTCCAGCACCATCCTTTACTCCAAGGTTGCTGTGGACAGCTGTGTACCCTAAGGACACTCAGTTGAAAGAGAAGGAAGGGCTGATCCCATTTACATTCAGATGCCCTGGCGCAGAGCTATATCCTGAAATCAATACCGCTTACTAATTTGCACAGACGTGTATTACGGACTAGCTGAGGCCATGCCTCAATCAGTCATAAAAACATCACCTCTGTACCTAATCACACAGTAGTCCCAGCATCAAAGGACCAGCGTCCACCCTTCACTTAGATAGTTCTAATGAGAAATTGTATCATTTAAGCAAGAGGAACATCTAAAAAAAACAAACGAAAGAAATAATGTGCATGTTCTGTCTTCATTTTGCATTGTCATGTTTTTTTCCTGGATGTCTGGAGTCACTAAGCTTCTTGGTAAAATAATCAAGAAAACTCTATCATTTCTTCTATCACTGCATATTCAAGAAGTATGTGTTTCAAATTATAACCATCTGATGTATTTTGCCTCAGATAATGCTACCTAACTATAACTTTTAAAAACATTTTCTTCTGTAACAATTTGCATATAGTTTGAGACTTAATGTTATTTTATTTATATGCATAAAATCAAGGAATTATCAGCAACCGACAGTGTTATTTTCTTGACCAAAAGTGTTTCCCTATTTTAGCATTTGTATACCATGATAGCTACTTGAATATAGCTCATACGACTATTCTTAAAGTGAATGCAGAGAATAGCAATTTCCACTAGGCTGTATTTGCACTACATTTATTCAACACAGGTACTGTGGAGATGTATGTAGTATATACACGATATATGTGTTATAAGTCAACATTGTAGAAATACAGTATATGCAAGATTCTGTCCTGCAAACAATGAGTTTATAGTTTATAAGATAACAAAAATCAGAGAGACTGTACTAAACAGAGTAATGCCCCTCCCTACACTCCCCCCCCCCAAAAAATAGTTATGACCAAATCCCTGGAATCTGTGAATATATTTGGTTAATGGCAATGGGAATTTAGGTAATAGATTGGATCAAGGGTGCTACTCAGGGTGCTACTGTGAACACAAAAGTTCTTCAGTGTGGAAGAGGGAGGCTGAAAAGTCAATGTCAGAGTGATGTGATATAAGCAAGAATCGAATGCCATTTCTGGTCTTAAAGTTGGAAGAAAGGACCATGAGCCAAGGAATGTGGGGAGCTCCTAGAAACTGGAAAAGGCAAGGAATGGATTTTTCCCTAGAGCCTGAAGAAAGGAAAAGAAAATAAATAATCTTGCCATCACCTTGATGTAACCCAGTGAAACCCATTTCAGATTTCTGACATTAAGAACTGTAATATAATACATCTGTGTTGTTTAAGTCATCTAAGTTTATAGTAATTTGTTCCATCAGTGATAGAAACAGATACAGATTTTCCTACCTGCAAGTAGAATGCTGCTGTAAAAACTCATCTAAAAAATGTGGATATGGTTTTTGCAGTTGGGCAGTGGGCAAAAGGTAGAAGAATTTTGCAGAGAAGCATGATAGAAAGAGCCTATGTTACCTTAAACAGACTGTTAATAGATACATGGATATTAACAACTTTGCCAATAAGGAATCACAAGGAAGTGAGGAGGGTTGCTGGAAACAAATATGCCTTCAAGAATACATGTGTCATCATAAACAAACTGGTGGTGGAAATGTAAATGTGGAAGGTGCCAATTTTGGGGACTCAGAAGGAATGGAGGGACATGGATTTGGAAACAGGAGGAAAAGGAATCTTTGTTCTCTTGAGTCAGAAAGCTTAGCAGAATTGTGTCGTGGAATTATATGGAAAGCAGAACTTTTAAGCAATGAACATCAGTATTTCACTGAGGAGATTTCCAAGCAAAGTGTTGAAGGTTCAGCCTGGTTTCTCCTTAATGCTTTAGGGAGACACAAGAGGAAAGAGACAGATTGAAGAAAGAACTTTTAAACCAAAAGTAATTGAGGCTTAACGACTTGTTAGATTACAAACGATTCTAAAATTAAGAGATTCACTGCCTATTGAAATTTAGGGAGCTTGGGATGGGGTTGGAAAAACATGCTCTAGAGAGAAAAACGAACGTTTTTCTTCTAACCTTTTGCTAATCCTATGGAAAGATAGAAACATCAAAATATTCAGTCTCACAAAAGGCTCTTTCAAATGATTAAGTGTGTGACTCATAAACCTTTTCAGTCATCTCAGCAGAAGCCAAAAATAGAGATGGGATTATCTAGAAAAGACCTGTGGAGGAGACTCTTGGCTAATAGAGTGAATCTCGTGATATACACAGGAGACTCATGAGGTCGCTGGGAATGTTGTTATATCAGCAGAAACATTGCCATCTTGAACTGAAGGAGACAGGATGAAATGGTAGAAAACGGTTAAGACCACCAAATATCTACAGGCGATAAAACTCCTCAGCTGCAGACATGTTCTACCTTTTATGAAAAAGGAAGGCTGGTTCAGAGGGTGCAACCCCAAGCCCAAAGGATGAGGCTTTGAGCCCCGAGGTAGAGCTAAGAATCACAGAGGATGATTTCCAGGCTTTGAAACTAAGGGGAATTTTCCAGGTGGATTTCATAGTCGCTGGGGACTGTCGGAATTCTTTTTCTTTCCACTTTTTCCTCTTTTAAGGAGAAATCTCTATAAATGTTACCCTATGCCTTCCTCACCATTGTGTTTTTGGAGCAGGTAAGATATTTCTTGGGTTAAAGTTCCACAGATGGAGAGAACTTGTGCCACAGGATTATACCCAGTGCCTGATCTCTACCTGACTTAAATGACACAGATGTTGAGCTGATGGGATTTGGACTTTGGGTTGAGGCTGTAATGGGTTGAGACTTTTGGGTGCCTTTGGGATGGAATGAATGCATTTTGCATGTGGGATGGACTTGAATCTTTGTGGGCCACAGGTTAGACCATGGCAGGAAGAATAATGGCCCAAAAAGATGGGCCATTTTTCTACATCCAGAAATCTTGAACCTGGCTGTATGTTCTTTTACATGGCAAAGGGAAATTAAGGTTGTGGACAGAATTAAAGTTGCTCATCAGCTGATCCAAAGATAAGGAAATTATCCTAGGTGATCTGGATGGACTCAGTGTATTCGTAAGGGTCTTTCAAGAGGGGGTCAGAAGAATCAGTGTCAGAATGATATGATGTGAGGAACACTCAAGTGGCTATTGTTGACTCTGAAGATGGAAGGTGCCCTTGGGATGCGGGTAGACTCTAGAATCTGAAAAAAGCAAGGAATGGATTTTCTCCTAGAGCCCTCAGAAAAGGAACAGAGTACTGCCAACACTTTGATTTTAACTCAGTAAGACCTATATTAGACTTGACATCAAGAACTGTAAGATAATAAATTTGCGTTAAGACATTAAATTTGTGATAATTTGTTAGAGGAGCAAAAGAAAACTAGTTTGGCATGTAACTAGCTTTCAAAAATGTTTTGGAATTTGGGGACTGATACAGAAAGTAAACAAATGATGTAAGAATTCATTGTTGAGATGAAAGACATAATCCTTTGAATCCATCAGCTCAAACTTTGAAAATACTTGTGTTCAAAATGCAGAATACCCAGTCATTTCAGCCTGACTTTCCTACACATGAATTGATACTCTCTTGCTATGTGCATGTATGCATATGTTTATATATATCATTTGATTTTATGTGAATGCCATCATTATGCATAACTATGGCTGAAACCGCAACAGAATAATGACTTGCAGTCCTTCCCGAAGATGTGCATTGGGACGGTGGTATTTTTGTTTGTGATAATAATAGCTATTTGTAGAACCTGGCATGCTTGAAGCCTCTGCCTCTTCACGGTGTCTCTGCCCCATGCCTCTGCTTCAGAAGAGCTCTGCTGTCTGTTCTTGGTTGCTCACTTGGCTAGGTTCCCACCATTTTCACAGCTATGCTGACTTGCTTGAAATTCTGCCTCAGTACATCCTTATGGCATTTTCCCTTTCCAGCTACTTTCAGATACCTCACTTCAACTAGACTACCCCCAGAATTACAGAATGGTAATAATACAGTAGGGCTCTTTGCAATCAGTAAAGGCATGTACCCACAAAAGAACTAAACTTGACTTTTCTAAGCAGGTGGACATCATAGTCATAAATATGTCATTTCTGTTCTGTTCTCTGTTGATCAGAACCCAAATCAGAAGACTATTTTCTTTCCTGGGAACTTTTCCTCTGAAATTTGTACTTCAGAGCCCCAAGGAGGTTCTCTAAGTGATTCAGGGAGAATTGTGATACAGAAAACCAGTACTCCCTTAAAACATTCCTAGAATCTATCATGCTTGTTGATGGGTCTGAAAGGAAAGTGTAGCAGATTTGGTGGGCAAACAAAGTAGAATTTGTAGACTGGTCAGTGTCTGTGCGATGAAACTGGGAAAGAAGATGGGCTGGTAAAGCCGGCAGCCAAGAGCTTCCATGGGCCTTACTGTGACCTTCTGCCATAGATCATTGGTTAACTGGTGAGCAAATTATTCCTGGTTTTTGTTGCATGTGTTTATTACTTTCTTTTAGTAATAATTTTCAGATTGTATTTACATCTCAGTTTGAAATTAAAGGACACGAGCATTTAAACAGTGATACAACGGTGCTTATTTTTGGTTGACAGCTGTTTTTTTTAATCTCATTTACATTTGGTCCGTTCCCTTTGTTATTTTCTTGGATTCTTCCTCTGCTCCTGCCTGCCACCCATTCCTTCTCAGCATTTCTCATTTGCAGGCAGAGGCTGCATACCTCTTTCCTTGAGACTCCTTGGCAGTGCATCTCCACACCCTTCTCCTTCCTGCTCCTCCTGGCTGCCGAATCCCCAGGCTGTCCACCAAACTTCTTCACTCTACTAGCTCTTATTTTTGTTTTGCTTTTAGTTTTGTTTCTTTTATTTTTGATTTTCTTTTGGTCTGCATCCACATTTTCTAGAAAAAAGATCCAGATGCTATTTCCATCCAAACTATTTATGAACCCTCAACAAAAGAGAAATGTAGCAATTATATAAATAAATATGATAGTTTTCTGTTTGGAATGTCAGGGTTGGCATGTATGTTGACTGTGCCAAACTTTTCACTTCCCAGCTTGAATTGGATATAGTTTTTCTTTTAACAACTTCCATGTTCTATTCTAGAACATAAACTAATCCGCAATGAAATCCAACTTTTTGTGGAGGTAAAGTCACTCTAAAAATGTGATTTGGTATGATTTGCTCGTTATCTTTGGATGAAATTTTCCTTTATGCCTATAAGGCACTCATGTTCTAGAGAAGTTCTTCACTGGTTACAAACTATTTCTAGCGTAACTTATATTTCCTCATTAGGGAAAAAAATAGTAATTTTAATTTACAAATAATTTGAAGCTGTAATCTTAATACATATTCAACTAAAAAGAATTTATTTTAGGTCTTTATTTTAAAATATATTGGAAGATACTCTTTCTATTCAGAGAATATTAACAATGTGCCAAATAATTACTATAGTGTATGTTTTTAGTTCTCCATTTTTTCATAAACACATTTTTTCTCATATTCATAGTTCTTTCATAGTTTCACACAGCATATAAAGTTGCACACACATACATATATATAAACACATGTATACATATATAAAATAGTTTTATGAAACATGGTCAAACATGGCCTCGAGTGCTAGCTTGTTGTCTAAGTTCAAATTGTGGCTTGGAAACTTTCTTATGTGACTTTTGGCAAAAGCAATTTACTTAATCTCTTAGCTTTAGTTTCCTCGTGAGACCGGCACTTGACATATTATCATTATAGAATTTTCTACTTAGTGATTCAGTCAGAATATTGGCATTACTTTACCTGTGGTGTGATTTTCCCCGAGGTCATATCTAAACCTCTGATTCATTGTTTCATAAATTCATTCAATAACAATAGAAGATTGTTAACCCATAATTGGTCCAGACTCTAAATGCTAAGACATGAGATTGAGACACAGTCCTTGTTCTGGAGGAGATTACAGTGTATTTGAGGGAATAATATTTTACCCAGTATGATGAGTGCCACGGATAAGTGGGGGAACTTCTGGATGTGACATGAAGCCTGTGCCTCAATGGTCCTTCCCCATGCAACCCTCCCAACATCTCTAGGATGGACCATGTGTCCTCCTGGGCGTACCTGCCATAGCTCTGTCATGCCCTTATAGAATGCATTACGGAAATATTCTTTCTCTCTGTCAACACCAAACTTCTTCTTTCTTTCTTTCTTTCTTTATTTTATTTTTTAAATTTATTTATTTGTCAGAGAGAGAGGAGGGAGAGAGAGTGAGCACAGGCAGACAGAGTGGCAGGCAGAGGCAGAGGGAGAAGCAGGCTCCCTGCCGAGCAAGGAGCCCGATGTGGGACTCGATCCCAGAACGCTGGGATCATGACCCGAGCCGAAGGCAGCCGCCTAACCAACTGAGCCACCCAGGCGTCCCAACACCAAACTTCTTAAAAGGAAGGAACTTTGGTTTACACCTTTAAATTTCTAGTGCATTGACAGTGCCTAACATTCATTGACATTTATTGAAATTTATTTGAAGAAATACCTGGATAAGATAATGAAAGAATAAATGACTGAATGAGTGGATTGAATAATCAAATGAGGAAGGAGTAAGATACTAGGTATGAAAAAGTTGGTAAAATGTACAGCAGGTAGTCAAGACCATTTAAAAAGTAAATGTGTGACTTTGAAAGGAGAGGCCTTGAGATAAGACCAGAAGAGTAATCTAATTCAGATGCTGAATGGTTCTATAAATGATACGAACACAACTTCAGGAAAAGTGAAAAATGTAATAATATTTTAAATTGAATTGCAATGGATGGATTGAGAAGAGACAGAATAGAAGCCCAGAAAATGAAGATAAAGGAATTCAAACACTGCAGGGAAGAAATTGTGAGAACGAAGGTTCAAGTCACATTTGGCCCTGTGTTAAAGATACTGGAAGAGAGGGACCATTGTGGTATCGTAGACATGTTCTACAGGCTCTTAGCGATGTTGAGCTAGAGCACAAGAAAATAGCCAGGGAAGGGGAAGAGAGATAATTAGAGAATGAAGCACAAAACTCCAACTACTGATGACATCCTCATATTAGAGTAGAATGTTAGAAGAGTTTGGGCCTCTGATTGCAATTGCAAGCTTTAACAATGTAAATAGCAATGCTGCTCTCTATTGGCTACAATTTAGATGATTGGACTGAGAAAGGGGATAGTATTTTGCAAAATATTCTTATACATATATCCTATATATTTGCAGAAAAAAATAGCTCCTTTCTCATCATAAGTATCTGGATTTATTTATTAGATAAAACACCTTTCTCCCAAATTTCTTTATGAAATTATCCAGCATAACAATATATGATAAATTAGTCATTCAAAATTAATTCAAATGAAATAATGGTATAATTAGGCAGTGATTCCTGCTTTCTACAATCTTATTATAAGATATTCATCTTAATAAAAATAATGAGTTATTGAGTTCTTTTATATGCCAGGCATTATTCGAAGCACTTTGCATGCATTATTCCATTTGATTTTTGTAGGTATTATAACATTACCATTCTTCTTTTGGGTTTTGAAAAAAAAAGATTAAAAATGTTTAAATACTATGCTCAAGGTCATCTCTCTAGCAAAGCTGAGACTTGTACAGAAGAAATGTATATATTTAGGTATAGGCCCCCCTGTCAACAAATTATCTATTTGCTTCAGGGCCTAATGTCTCAAAAACATTCATTTTTTTCATCCCCTGTGATTTTATTATGGAGTTTTGAGATGTTTTTGGTGATCCTAGAATTTCTCTTTTCACTATAGGCTAACACGTTTCATATAGCAGCAACATTTTCCTACTGTATTGTAATTAAGCAAAACAATTGCCCTGGAGTTTTAAAATCTTAATTATAATGTTTTATTTTCATTGTTGGCATCATCATCATTAGTCATCAATATAAAGAATCAATAATAATAATAATATCACTGCTTATAATTATCTATGAGTCCATTTTTATTCCATAAAATAATATTCATATTTTTCAAGTACATCATAATGCATATTTGCCAGAAAAAGACTAATTCACTCAATCACTATGTTGTCAGCTAGTAACAAAATAGTAAATGACAATTTCAAACACAAAAAATAATAGGCCTCAGTCCTCTTCATTTTGAATATTTCCCCTCACAGGCTCTACTTTACATTTCTTTGCACTTTTAAAGAAAATTGTGAAGCAGTTTCAAACTTAGAATAAAGTTGAAAGTATAATGAGACTTTCTCCCCTCCCCCCAAATCTTTTCTGTAAATATTTTATTTGTGTTCCTAAGTGGAAAAATAGCATCAATCAGCTTTACCTTTTTATTAAATTTCAGGAAGGGCTCAATATCTTTTCTCTTTATCACGCTTTCTTGACCATGAATGTCAAAGTGGTATAGCCCCAATGTTAGTGCATGGTGACAGGCAGGAGTGCCATGGGACACAGCAAGAAAAGCACAGCCTTTGAGCCAGCCAGGCTGAAGCTAAGACTCTAGACCTGGGAAATCTGGCAGTAGGTTTAGGAAGTAAGGCGAGCCTGTGTTTTAGCTGAAGTTAGGATGCTGTCCACTATTAATAAAAGCAAAACAATCACCCCATATGAGCTTGAGATTTCTTGTCTGCCCAGTGCTTGTTATAACGGCAGTTCAATCCAATTTTGCAAGGACTAAAGAAGATAATATATGTGTAACCCATCTGATAGGACACTTTGGACCTTCTTCTCTACCTTGGGCCTGTGTGTAGACTGTGGGAAACCATTTCATCCCTCCCTACCAAAGGTGCAAATATCATAGCTAAGTCTTTGATCCATGATGCCAATTTTGCTAAAGCTTTCTCGAGGAGCTGGGTTAGGTAACTACTTCAAATATCAAAAAGCAAATTTCCTAAATGTTTTATTTAAATATTTACTTCCCTCCAGATATTCTTTCCCTCTCCCTTACCTCAAATTCTTCTGTCTCTCTGAAAGTCTGACCCAGCCCCTGCCTCTCAAATGCCTCCCCTCCATCCTTTTGATGATCAGGACGACAGCTAGAAGGACTGTCACCAAAACAAAGGGTGCCAACAGTTACATAACTAGTAACCATTGTTCCCCAAATTTATGCTGCTGGAGCCCCAAAGAAGGGGCTCCCTTCTTTGGAAAATAGTATGTTGCCTGGGACAATATGAATTATCAGGCACACTACAAAAGGTAGCTAATAAGCTTATATTAACTATGTTGGTAGTCACCATTCACCTCTATCTGGTGTCTGTGAAGGGTTTCATTACTATCCTACTGTGATCACATCTGGTGTCAATCATTCTACCTTGAACCCCTAAAACAAACACTGATCTCACCGGGAAATTCATCTTCCTTTAAATTTACATTAGCCACAATCTTTTATCCATGTTATCGGTTAAATCCCGGAGTATAATTCCCAAAAAGCACTTTTTTTCCCCTCCACTTTACCTCTGAATTTGCTGTTGGAGCAAACTCAAATTCCTTACTGGGTTATATAATGCACGTTTGTGGAAAATTTCTTTAGGCCACTAGCAGACTTTCTGAGATCTTTATAAATCACACTCGATAATTACTCCCCTCTTGCTTGTATCATTGGAAGGAAAAGTGATCCTTGAACTAGGAAAGGCTTGCCTGGCAGCCCGAGATTGATTTGTTGGGTTGTTTGTCTTTAATTGGCACTCTGATAATATCTATGGTGGCTTCCAGATCTATGGTAATAATTGTACACATAAAAATTGAGTGTTGCTAGACCAATGATACCATTTTGGGGCTATTCTGGCTCCCTGTGAGAATTAAAGGCACACAGAAGGTGCAGAAAGAGAATTGTGGTGAGCTCATGAGTAGCTTTCCGTTTTGCACTTTCTTTTTCTTTTTTTTTTTTCTGGGTGATTCTTTTTTTTTTTTTTTTTTTTTTTTTTTTTTTTTTTTTTTTTTTTTTTTTTTTTTTTTTTTTCCATATTTATTTATTTATTTATTTTTTATTTCTTTTCAGTGTAACAGAGTTCATAGTTTTACACCACACCCAGTGCTCCATGCAATGCGTGCCCTCCACAATACCCACCACCAGGCTCCCCCAACCTCCCACCCCCTGCCCCTTCAAAACCCTCAGGTTGTTTTTCAGAGTCCATAGTCTCTCATGGTTCATCTCCCCCGTTTTGCACTTTCTTGCTTCCTCCTGCCATGCTTCCTCCCCTTGTCCATGTTCAGAACTCACCTTAGAATCCTATCTGGCCTCTTTCATGCAGATATTTATTCTGAACCCCTGTCCTGACTGGAGAATGGTCTTATATACCGGTCTCTACTGATGAGGAATTGTATTCCCTCAGCCAAGGCAACTGCCTTTCGGATGGTGACTGACAAGCCCTGAAGAAGGTTGGCCTCAGGGAAATGAGAGGCTGAGGTTATACTTCTAGGCAGTGGGACAAAGGACGGAGGAATGGAAACAGCTTCGGATTCTGAGAGCTTCGGAAGTCCTTTACTTGTAAACTGCGTTCACTAACTGGTGGTCATTTAGCCCCTGCTTTGTGTTAGGGGCTAGAAATAATAGATAGAGACTGTCACTGTTCTCCAGGAGTAGGAGATAAACAGACAAATACAATTATGGCAAATACAAAAGGCTATGGCTGAATTAAAAACAAAAACAACTTAATAATAACCTTTCTTAAATATGCTTGGATGTTGGAGCCTCAGAAAAAATTAACCTTTCCCCCTTCTTTAGTCCTTTAATGTGGATAGTATCTCTATTTACACTCTCTGTATACCTTAGGGAGAGTGTGTACTTTTTTTGTGTGTGTGGAAAGAAATTAAAGAAGTGGGCATTTTAAAGGCATTTGAGGTGTTCTACTAAAATGAGAGAAGGTTATCTTCCCTTCAAGGCAGTTACATAATGGGAAGGTCTTATGGGCCCTGGATTAAGAACAAGTCATATGACCTTGAACATGTCCTTCACCCACTTAGGACTCACATTTGCTCATTTATAAAAAGGAATGCATAGAACTTGATGTCATCCAAGGCTGTTAGAGCTCTAACATTCTAAAATTGTAGAATCATTCATAGTCCATTAAAAATGTTTTTAGAAACATCTATCCCTTGATTTTTCAAAACTAATTTGTATTGTTTCCCTTGTTCCTCTGTTGTATAGATGAGTAATCTGAACTTTGGAACATGTCTTAGTCCATTTGGACTGTTTTAACAAAATATCATAGACTGGATAGCTTATAAACAACAGAAACTCATTTTTCACAGTTCTAGAGGCTGGAAGGCCAAGATCAAACCACTAGCGTATGGAGTACCTGGTGAGAGCCAACTTCCTGGTTCATAGACAACACCTCACTGTCCTCACGTGGAGAAGGGGAGAGGCAGCGTTCTGGGGTCCCTTTTATAATGGAACTAATCTCATCCTTGAGTTCTCTGTCCTCATGACTTAACCACCCTTTGAAGGACCCACCACTTCATACCACCATCTTGTGATTAAGCTTTCAGTAAGTTAATTTGGTGGTGGGGGGGGCAAAAACAGAGAGTGGAGGGTGGAGCGGTCAAGTGCCCTGTCCACTTAGGGAATGAATGAACGGGCACAGGGAGTAACAGCAGGAGCTCACAACGGCACCCGCTCTTCCAGCTCGCGGCACCCGCTCTTCCAGCTCGAAGCTCTACATTGTTTCTTTTTATGCAAATAGGGAGACAACAGATTCAAATCCTTTGCTTCGTATATTCAGCAGAACTTCTTGATATTCAGTACTTTTTTTAAGATTTTACTTATTTGACAGAGAGAGACACAGCGAGAGAGGGAACACAGCACGGGCGGAGAGTGGGAGAGGGAGAAGCAGGCTTCCCGCCAAGCAGGAAGCCTGATGTGGGGCTCGATCCCGGGACTCCGGGATCATGACCTGAGCGGAAGGCAGAGGCTTAATAACTGAGCCACCCAGGTGCCCCTTGGTATTCAGGTCTTAATAATAAATCTGCAGTAAGACAATTATCATTATTCTATTTACTTTATCTCCACAGTATAGGAACAGAAGTATATATTTGTTAAAGGTCATGTGATTTTCAGTGCTTTGTGAAACCGTAGGAAAAATAAAATAATAACAAGAGATAAGTCTACTTAGGTCCTTCATGCATTATTGCCTTTAACCTCCAGGACAGCCCTAAAAATTTAAGCATTATTACAGATATAACAAGATGTAATTTTTCCTGTTGCCTGCAGATTTTAGTCAAAGCCTTACAAGGGAGAAAAATAGGTAAAGAAAAAATTTTAAATTCCAAAGACCACTGTTAGGTACATCCATGTGGAACTTAAGTGACCAAGATTGTGCCTCAAATTTCACCCACTACTTCCCAAGAGCCTTTCATTAAGAAAAAACCTGAAAATTCACCAAGTCTTAGAAGAGGAGAATTTTTATCCTGGTTGGATTCTCTAAGAAAATCAGTCTTAAAAATTGGGGGTTCCCACAAGAAGTGGAGCTAGAAACTTGTCACAAGAGATGAACTGAAATGATGTGACCGCGGAGTTCTGGGACACCTGTGTCCTGGGGTTTGGAAGTGTATCTCAGCAACAAAATGCTGCCTGCTTCCTACTTAAAGAACTTCATAGGCGAGAGTCTGACTGGAGCAGCTTGTGATGGAAACAGAAATACAGGGGAGGAGAGGAACACACCTGCTCTCTCACATCTTGGTGTAGCAAGAATGTATGTTTCCCATGGGTCGGGTCATCACTGCCCAGCCAGGTGGACTATCAGGGAGGTGTATGTATCAGAGATGCAAGAATTGTCTCATTGCAGAGTCAAAGAGGACAGGTTGGAGAAGAGTCCAAACTTCTCACATAACTGTGACCTCTGTGTGAGAACCATTATTTAAATGTCTGCCACTCACGGTGATTCATCCATAGTCAAGAGATGACCCTGAATTTCCACAGCTAAATGTATAAACTTACGCTCCTTTTAGCCTGCACCTCAGCCAGATGGGCAAGATGAGAGGGGTGAGGAAGCTAAGAAGAAAGAAAGACATGTCTCCCCTCTCCCTCTGCAGGGTTCTCAGGACATTTGTTAGGGCTGGAGATGGGGGGAAGGACGAATGTGGGATAATGGGTGACTATTGGATTCTAAACAGCTGAAATATCAGAATGAGAGTCTTAATGACAGTAACAAGAAATTTCTTAGAAATTAAAAAAAAAAAAACTGTAGGAGCATCCCAAGCTCTCCTTTACTCACAGGGAAAAAAGAAATTCTACATCAGTCAAAGGTTAGACTTGGAAATAAAATAAAGTAAGATTATTCCTCTTTGAACCCCACTGAGATAAGCCTAGCAAATCAGTTAGGTATATAATTATTTTCCTATATTAGAAAGAGGAAAATGGAAGCTCAAAAAAAAAAAAAGTGAAAAACCTACTCAGCATCACTCAGTTTGCAAATTCCAACAGAAAAATTTAGGTCCCATGCAATCTGACCCTAATACCTGTGTCAGCCCCTATGCAGTACTTCCTCTGTAAACAAAAATGACAAATTAAACTTACAGGTATCTTCATGGTAAGCAGGCTAAAAGAAAAGGAGCATAAGTTTCTATGTTTAGCTGTGGAAATTCAGGGTCATCTCTTGACTTACTGAGAAAGGGAATGATCGTTTATTCTTAAACCCAAGCTACTCAGTATTCTTCCATTTGTGTTACCACACTTTATCTGGAGATCCAATTCTGCATTCCGAGCTATTAACTAGGTATCACTTAAATGCACCCCAGACGATGAATTTACGATGTCCAAACTTGAGCTCACTGATTCCGCACCCCAGATGAACACCACATGCTGAACATTCCCCACGCCTAGATCTTTTCCTAAGTTCCATTTGTGATTGGTCAACAGCAAGATGGCTCACCCAGAAACTCAAGTCCATAGGAAACATGCTTGATTTTCTCTTTCCTACTCACTAAGCCCTCATCTCTCACTCAAACGGAAGTAGCAGATGAGGGAGTCAGAACCAATCTGGGCATCGCTTTGAACACCCAATAACCATTTTAATTTAAATCTTAAGAGAATGAGGAAGTGTTGAAAGTTTAGGAATATGGGAGTGCCATAGTTTTATCTGTAACTTACAAAGATTGTTCTGGCTCTCGGGTCCACCTGAAAAAACATTTGTTTGTTTGAACTGACATATAAAGTTGTATAAGTTGAAGTCCTACAACACTGCTTGATACATGTATGTATTGAGCAGGGATTACTGCCATAGTGTGAGCTCACGCCTCCACCACCTCACACCACTATCATTTCTTCTCTGCAGTGAGAACACTGAAGGATCACCTCTAAATACTGCCCCCTTGATCACTTCTTTCTCTTTACACCGTCCCTCTTCCTCTCTCAAGGCAGCAAAGGATCATTTCATGCCACTCCAGTGTGTGTGTGTGTGTACCTATATCTTTCTCTTGCTCTCTCACACTGCCTTGTAATTATCTATTTACATATTTTTTCTCCCACTACACTGAGATTCATAAGGAAGTAAGTGAGTCACATTTGTGTTCCAAACATTAGCCATAGCGTCAACATATGGAAGAATATACTTCTCACCCGTTTATTTCCTAACACATTGCTGCTTTCGCTTACAGGTCCCATTTCCTCTTCAAACTCAAGAATATCAGTATTCCTTTCTCAGAAAACTACCATTTCCTTCTGTGTTTCACATTTGGGGTAATGGCCCTACTAACCCTGGTCTGCCACACAGTGACCTGTGATTATCCACCACTCTTTCCTCTCCTCTATCCCCACATGCTACAGAAATGCTTTCTGATAATTTCCTGAGTCTCTGCCTTAATATTCTACCTCATCACTAATTGCAGGTATTCCCAATATTTTACCCGTGTTATTAGATTTTTAGCCTATGTTCCTACTTCAGAATTGCCCATCCCACCATACTCAAACATCTATTAGAACGAGTTTCGTAAAATTCACTTGATCAGGAAACTGTCTGTGAAGGTCATGAAACTCTTTGATTGGCAGCTCATTGCCTGCAGGATTCAATCTAAACCCTTGAGCAGAACATATAGGGTGTTTCATGGTCTCCCTCCCTCTCTAGCTTCATCTCTGGAGGCTCCAGTGCCAGAACTCTGAGCGTCTTGAACCACACTCAGAGCACCCACTGCATTACCACTTGATCTCCTGAGAACACTCACTCCATCTAGAAAGTTCCTTCCATTTACCAGCTCCTGGATTACAACCCACACAAAGACCACCCTTCTCTGTGAGGTACTTTATATGTTTATCCCTACTCAGACATTCATGACCTTTCCATTATAGTGTTAGCCGTGACCTCCCCACACCTGCCCACCATATTGTGAGTTCTTCAGCCTTGAAGCTGTACCTTCTTACTATTTTTTTTAACCAGCAGTGCCTGAGAATTACCACACATGTACCGTAGTTTTTACTCAAACAAATGTGGCAGTAAAAACTCAAATAATATTTTATTTCTTTAGTCAATGAGAAAGTTGGAAATGATTTTAGGGCCAAAAATAAACACGTAAATAAATTAATGAGTTACAGAATATGGATTTTTCTCTATCTTCAACTTCACTATGATCTGAACAATAACATATGAAATTGACACTGAAGTTTTTTTCATTACTTCTGTATCATCCATGAAGAAATCAATGTTCAGTATAGCTGATGAATTTCAAAAATCATACAACCTAAAGATGTAATTAGAGCATGGGCCCAAGAATTTTGTCTGTGTTTTATTGTCTAGTATAGATTGTGTCTGTATGAAAATTATTAGTATTAAATACTGAAGGTCTGCCATAAAGTCACATATATTTAGATCCTTTAAACCAGTGTTCCAAAGATTTTGCTACAACAAAATAGAGGTTGTGGTTCAGCAGGAAGTAGCTCAGCACAGAGTCTCATTAAAATCCTGCTCCAATTCGCAGTCACGTGGCCTTTGGTGACCTTTAGACCTCTCACCTGTAAAGTGAGAACAACAGCATGAAGTTCATTAGGGTGACAATTGAGCATATAAGGCCATGCAAAGTTTTCAGGACAGTGTATTCCATATGTGGTTTAATAAAGATATATTAAGATTACTATTCTTCTCTAGTTTCAAGGTCAACCCCAGAATCTTCAATGAACATTTGGGCAAGAAGCATGATTAGATCTGTTGCCAGGGCTGGAAGAAATATTTCTGTGGGGCACTTTCAGTCATAAGCTAAGGGCATCCTGTCAACTGATAGTTTGTTCAATCAATGATTACTTTGTCTTATTTTTCTGTCTTTTGATTTTGTATTCTATCAAAATTACCTTGGCGGTTGTCATGGCCACAAAGAGAACTGTAGGAAGAGAAGTGTGATAATAAAGTAACTTTTTTAACTTTCTCTGAGAAGCTCTGTACCACCCGCTGCCACATTTTTCTCAGCTTCTTCACCATTAATCATCTAAAGGGCGACTCTCCCTGGATTTTGCCCTGTGGAGAGAACATGTTCTACTTCTCTTATAAAGTATTTCCTGAATCTTCCTACTTTAGTGACTTTTCTTCGCTTTAAGTTCCTGTAACATTCCTTTTAGAGACTATACCCCCCAGATTTGGCAATATTTTCTATAGTATGTTATTCTGTAGAGTTACATGTTGATGTGTTAAATATTCCCAGGCAGCTTTAACATTCTTTGGTCTAAGGCTGTATCTCATTCCGTGCCTACCATGGGTCTTTTGGAATCGATATATAAACAACTATTACAGGCTTATGACCAGAGAAAATAAAGTGGAATAAATAATAATTTTTAAAATTAGTAATAATTATTTACATTGGGCAATGCTCAAACTCTCCTAGAATATTTCTGACTTTTTTTGCTCATCTTGTTTCATATTACCGGTATCATAAATCCTGCATTAGAAAATAGAACGGAATAGTATCACTTGCAAATAAAATTATAGCAATATTAAGGACAGCTTTACTACACTACTTTATAAGTAAAAATAGGCATATGAACATCCAAAGTGTAAAGTTTTAAACGGAACACTGAATTAAAAGAAAGCATACTTTAGCCTACCCATTACTAACAGCCTGTAGAAGTGAGAGCAGCAGGCAGAATAGATTAGGTTAGTCCAGTCACACATCAGTCCCCTGGATGACACTAGGAAGCCAGAAGATGTTGTGTCACAGGTCTTATAAACATTAACTGCCAGATGTTACCTACAAGCTCCCGATACAGGGTTCTAAGAGCTGCTTGTTGCAGTGCATGGATTAGTAAAAGCCCAAGGAAGACTACTTGACTACTTCTTTATTCTTTTGCAGTATGATTGAGAAGTGGCTGTCCCTCAAGAGTAAATAAAAGTAAATAAAATCTGAAGTGTTTATATTGCCCTGAAAGAAACTTGGTCTTTATGAGGGTGATGCAAATCCCTCTAATTTCAGACCTCAGACTTATGAACCACTGCAAACAGTAACATTTCTTCTAAAAATATTTGAGTCTTACAGGAGTTGCTGTGATGTTGTGAAATATTTTTTAATAAGTTTTGGGGACTATGTTTTTATTTTATTTTCTAAGAATCACAAAACATTCTACATTGCATCAAAACAGAAGAAGAAGCACACTGTAGAGCTAGCAGGAATTTTTAAGGTATCACCTGGTTTGTCTATCAGTTATATATTTTTTCCTGTGCTTGGCACTGGAGGTAACAAATAAAACTCAGAACTTTCTCATATCCTACCTGGAGACACAGGGCGTGGTGCAGTGTGACATATGTCATAATAAAGGTAACATATGGCTTCTAGGAAGTAAGAGACCCTGAACTCTGATGAAGTCAGGCAATGGAGAAACAGTCAGGAGGGAAAACCAAGTCTGATTTCAATGCACTTAGAAGAACTAGCTAGGCGGAGGGTCTGACTGGGCCTCCCGGGCTCTAGGACTGCGATGCCCAAAGACAAATGTTACTATTGTTTTTCTACCAAAGAAATTGCAGATGATTTGACTTGTTGACATAAAGACTATGCACAAAAATGTAATGAGTGATGTGTTTAGAAAAGTTATCCGAGATGAAAGTCAGCATTTGCTAAGCTAACATATTTGAATTTAGTCATGACACGGTGGAAACCACCAGAAGATTTTATATATGGATATGAGCATAGTGGAGACATAGAAACACTACCCAGCCACAAGAGAGTACAGTGAGAGAGGCTGCAACTGTTTCTGAGTCAGCAAGCTGTGAAAGATGTCCAGGTGAGTTACTATGAGTGGTAACACTGGAGATGAACAGAAAGACGTAGCTTCAGGCATTAGGGAGCTATTAAAATTTATAGCATATGGTTTCTGAATAAATGTAAGGAGAAATGACACCGAATTACATTGGTACATCTTTGCTTTGAGGTACCTTTGAAATATGGAAGTGAAGTAACCTGGTGTCTTTTGTTATCTGACACAACAGACTGCAATTCTTTGAAGAAATAGATCATTTTTAATTCATTATCATAGCTCCACTTGCTGAATAGGGTTTTAAATTAAAAAGAGGATCTGGTCAGTGAAATCATGCATCAGGCCTCTGCATGGAGGTGGGAGTAGAAATCATGGGCGTGGATGGATGTCATTTCCCATCAGAGAAATATCGAGAAAGATAAAGACAGACTATCTGCATAGATGTACTAGCGAGGGAAGAGACAGGTGTTTTGGTTGAAGGAGCAGAAAGTCAATAGGAAGCAGTGTGGCTAGCGAGGGTCAGGGAAGTGAGCTTCAGGAGGGGGAGAAGAGGTTCTGGAAACCAAGGGAAAGAAAACCTGCTCAAGTCACACTAGTGGAATACAATTATCAGTCAGATTTTCTGATTGGAAGTTATTGATACTTCTACCAAATACAACTTCCTTGCAGTGGTCAGGTGGAATTCAGACTGCAGAGGACTAAGGAGTGGATAAAGCTGAGGACTGGAACCTGAAAGTGCGGGAATCGCATCCTTCTGGATCCTTGTCTGCGAGAGCAATGGTGATAGGAAGGAGAGAGTAGGTGGTTGAATTTAGGAAGAGTGCAGAATCAAGGAGATACTTTAAGGTTGACCTTTTGTCCCTTCTTTATGCAAGTCTTAATTCCACGAGGAATTAGCTTCGAGATAAGTTTCCTTATGCCTTGCTTTTACCTGGTGACACCTACCCACCTCCCCCCTGCCCATCCTACCCCCAAAACAAAGTGCGCTCCCAAAAAATTGTCTCAGTCTTCCTTATCCTACCTACTCACTGTGGAATTGCAAGCTAAACTTCAGCCCCTGTGACTTCTGCTATTTTTGTCTTTTTTCTACTTCTTGCTTGAGATCCTTCTTTAGATGCCCCAGTCCCTTCTAGTGCCCAGTAGAAGTGATAGGACAAGAGTGTTCGGAAGACGCATGTGGTGCTACCATTGCTGAAATTCACACCTAGCTGCCACCCGCACTTCTGGCATTTGGAGACTGTCCAGGACGCTCAACGTGTGGATGCCAACACCTCGTTTTTGCCAATTCCAGGCAGCACAACCTCCACCCTCTCTCACCTCCGCCAATACAACACTGCTGTTCCTACTCAGCATAGCGGCTTCCTCGCCCACACTGCCAAGTCCACGGACGCCTTATATACCCATCTGATGGCATGATGACACACTAGAGTTTTTAGGACTTCCTTGGATTTCAGCGGCATATGTAGATCTGGGGACAGGACTGGGGCAGTCTCAGGGACAGACGCTCTGATCTTCCAAATAGCCCACCTGCTTTATACGTATAACCAGAAGTCTCTCTTTTCTGGAAGTGAGGCTTCCTTACTTCACTCGTGGACACGCTCCAAATATATTCAGAAGTGTCCTCACCTCCCTGGTCAGCCCTGGGGGAATGCCTTTTAGCCTCAAGCTGGAGTAAGGCAGTGTTGGGCCCTACATATGTTCATGTTGCCTTTACAGCTGCAAGGATGTGACAAAACCATACAGCTAGAGCGATGGACATGCTCTTGCTCCCAACCAAAGAGCACTGGTGTGGGCACTGCCTGGGTCTGAGAGAAACTGGCCCAAACTGTTTTGTTTCCTAGGTTTCCTATTCTGTCCTTATCATTCCACTTGTTTCTCAGTGAACTTTTCGGCAGCGGAGCAAGTGATTTGCTTGTGTTTCGAAAAGTAAAACTATGCAAAAGTAAAACAAACATAGATCCATTTTAACAGCTACAGTAGAATCTGGATGTTAAAGTAGACCTCTCAGTTCACAGGTTTGAATATGGCAGGTGTGTTGGGAATGAGCTAGAGCTGAACACACAACAATGATAATAATTAAGAATGACATTGTAATAAGACTTCATAACCTGTTGGAGTGTCTTGGTTATTTTTGACCCTCTATTCTTCCAGAGGGAGAGAGCATAAAATAGAGAGAAGGAGAGAGAGTGAGTGAGATTCCCATATTCGTGTAAAGAAAGTCACTTTTGGGGCTTTGGTTGGTCTATAGATCAACTTGAGGAGAGCTAGCATTTTTAGTATGCTGAGCGTTGTGTTTAATGAACATGGCACATGCTGCACCTCTCCTCTTATTCAGGTCTTATCTGTTCAATAAGTGTCTTAAAATTTCTTGAGCCTCCCCTTTCTTTTTTGCAATAATGGTAGTATTCAACTTCTAAGTGAAATGAATTTACTTTTTGTTATTAACTTTTAAATTGGGTTGTGATCAGAAAATGTGGAGTGTTCCTTGCTACCGTTTTATTTGTTTGCTCTTCTTTCCTGCATTTGAGACTATTTGGGATCATTTTTTCTTTTGGAACTACATCAAAGTTTCCTTTAAGACAAGCCTCTTAGAGATAAAATCCCTCAGTGTTTACTTTCTAAATGTCTTCATTTCCCCCTCATCCTTGAAAGATCCTTTTGCTCACTGACAACTCTAGGCTGACAGGTATTTTTTCCCAGTTCTTAGTAGATATTATTTGATTGTCTGTTGACTTGTGTTTTTGCCATTGAAATGTCTACAATCATTCTGTCACTCCTTTAATTGACATGGCCTTTCTCTCTGCCTCGTTCAAGGTTTTATCTTCATCTTCTGCTTTGTGATTCCATTGCCATGTCTGTAGGCATGGGTTTCCTTTTATTTATTTTTTCATGGAAGATATTATACTTTATAGATCAGTGGCTGCATATTTTCACCAGATTTGATGATCTAATATTTCCTTAAATGTTGCCAGATTTCAATTCTGTTCTTTAACAGATTTGTATGTAGAAATTCCATGTTCAATCTCTTTGTTTCTTTATAATTTCTGATTGTCTACTTAGTTTTGAAGAAAGTATATTCTATATTTGATGATTCCAAACTCTAGAATCTATTATTGTGCGTTACTTCTACTGGCTGTCATTCAGAGTAATTTTCATTTGTGTGTGTGGGTGGGGGGGGTGAGCTCTTTGTTTTTTGAATCTATTCCCATTAATGGACTAATTTGAGGGAAAACTTTCCTCTAAGGATGACTTGTTATCTCTCTTGGTTCTGTAGCAAAGAGAATATTTGACCAATACCATTTCAGCATCCCCCAGAAGTGTTGATACAGAAAAGATTATCAGGCCCAGTTTCTTTGTGTTCTCTCCCAAAGTTCAAAATCCCCCCAGAAGTGTTGCTGAAGGAATCCTGCATCAGAGACCCACCTTTTTCAGGGTGCCCTGACATTCAGACCATTTTCTGCACTTCTGCTCCCCACATTCCTTCCTCCTATGGGTCTGTCTACCTGTTCTGGATTCCAAGCGTTCTTCTCCCAGATACTGAAGGCTAGTGTGGCCCAGGGTCCAAGCATAACAGGGGCTCAGCTCACTGCTTTAGGATTGTTTGGGCCTGAGAGTCATCCTGTGGCTAATGAGACCAGTGAGGCCTCCGTGAGTGTGCCTGTCAGGAATTCTGTTGGGGAGGCGTGTGCATGCACATGTGTGTGGATGTGTCTGTGTGTGCACGTTTACATGCATATGTGTATATGTGTATGGTGCCTCTCAGAACTCCTAATCACTGATATTACAACAAACGGAAGTCCTCAGAGTTATTTTCCAAAATTACTTTATTATGAATATATTAATGATCAAGAAAATATAGGGGGACTAAATATAAAATTCTACAAACCTACTACTGAACCTTTACAGATATTAGAAAGTTACTCTGAAATAGGTAACTTACAAACTTGAGGATAAAATGGTAACCGCTAATGATACAGAAATACAGTCTATGGTGTTCAAGCCATCGAAGAATAAAAGGGAAACAAATCTTATAAATCAAAAAGAAAGCAGGAGAGTAGGAAAAAGAAAATGAAAAGAAAAAAGAAGGCTAAGAAAATACAAATTATGATTATAAAAATAAATCTGATGTTTTACTAATCGATATAAATATAAATAGAGTTAATTCACCAATTAAAAAAAATGGTGAGATGTGGATTCCGCTAAGGAAAAATATCAGGAAACTAATACTTAAACAAACACACACACACACACCACAAAAAATAAAAAAAAACAAACACCTAAACTTAAAATATACCCACCTACCTGCGGGAAGACTAGAAATAAGGAATATAAAAAGATAGGGATTATCTAAAAGAAAACCATAGGTTTCTGATCTCTTTCCATGGATATTACAATTGGCTTATGAGTCCATGGCTGGAGGTTTCTTTCTTGTTAGAACATATGGCAAATTTTCTTGTTCTAATAATTCTAAAGTCAAGACATAATTTTATACTTAATCCCAAATGTCTTTTATGGTAATTTATTTTCTAGTCTGAAGAAATGAAATAAATACTTGGGAGCTATTTTTGTATTGTGATGTCCTCAGTAGTTAATGAGTGTTTCTCAGAACATTTTCTGTTGTTCAAAAGGGATACCTAACTCATCTGTACCAAGCATACAGAGCCAGGTAATTATAAATTCAATTTGAGATCATAATTTTAAGATTGAGGCTCACAAAAATGTTATGAGAAAAGAAACATATTAATAATAGAATGTCATGGAAATATAATTAGAAATAAAGTTACTTCCAGCCAAGCCCTAGCCTGCGATTTGAGTCCATTAGTTCTTTAACGAGTATAACATGAGTACCTGCTACATGTTAGGGATTCTGAGGTATATTTACTGAGATTAAAACAATCTGGAAAACTCTACCTACTTTCAACGTTTGTATCTAATCCATTAGGAGTTCAGGATGAGTAAACATTATTACTGTAGAACAAAATGCTATAATTCAGACATAAAATTGTATAATAAAGTCAAGCCCTTGTTCCCAACAGTTTTTTCCACATAGCAGCCAGAATGATCTCTTAAAAACAGAGTCGAACAAAGTCACTTCTCCATAAAACCATTCACTGGCCCTTCTTTTCGATAAGAGTTCTCCCATTACTAAGCTCCGCTTTGGTGAAGGGTAAGATAGTAAGTATTTTGGGGTCACACCATTCCCATTCCCATGGCATTTACTCAGCTCTGCCCTGTGTCTGGCCTATGGTGGGTAAGCAGCCCCAGACAATGCATAAATGAGTGGGCAAAGAGTGTTCCAATAAAACTTATTGATGGACAAGAAGCTCTTTTGATGATCCTTTTTTTTTTTTTTTTGGTTTTGTTTTGTTTTTTGGGTGTTTTGTTTTTTTTTTTTTTGGAGGGAGGGAGGGAAGAAAGGAGAGAGGTTGAGAAATTTATTTCTATTGTTGATTTCACTTCCAGAAATCTGATTGTATAAGCAAATTTAATAATTTATAAAACATCTTACAGAACAGTGTCTGCCACAAGTCTTCAGCTTTTATTCCTGTGACAAGCCATGTTGTTTTGATAAGAGTAGCACAATTATTCTATTCTCTCTATTTTACAGTTACAAGATGCACATAACTCAGGGGCAGAAAAATGTCCCTCTATTTCATAATCACAAAAATTGTGTTTTTGACTCTGAGCTCACAGTTGTACTTGGCAATAGTCAATCTAACCAGTGAATTTTCTTTTTTCTTTTTTAAATCATATTCAAGATGCAACTCAATTATTTTTGATGTATCTTCTGCAGATGGCTCTGCTCCCTGCTCCAATTCCCAAAGTCCTGCAAGGGGACATGAGGGTGGCAGTAGTCTTGACCATGTTTTCTTTGTTTTCTGTGCTGTGGCCACAGTTGCCATCTATTGGTGGTATGGGTTGTCCCTGTGCTGGCTTGTCTACATGCCACCCTGGTCAGCCTGCAGCTTCCTGGCATCATGAGCCCATGGGAGTCAGGCTCCCTCTCCCTGTTCACTGACTTGCTCATGCATCATGGTCCCTCTGGTGCCCACCATTCCCTGCCCCCCAGCCTCTAAGACTAGAGTCCCAGCCAAGCTCCCAGAGAACTCCTGCCATCTCTTTCTGTCTATCAATCACATACAAATTCCCCAGCAACTGTGAGAAGCCAGGGTCTGGTACAAGACCCTTGCTTCTCTCCTGGGAAGTGTTCCTCCCTACCTGATCAGATCCTAACAGGAGAATATCAAGTTCCTTTCCTCCTTACTTCCTCTACCTTACCTCCATGGCTACAATTTAGAAGACTCACAGGACCCAGTAGGGGAAGATCCAGCATATAACCTAGGTGAGCAGTGAGTGATATGTCCCATGACTGCCTCACACCTTGCGCATTACAAATCCGTTAAATTAAATCTTAGAAGGACATTTTAATTGTGGAGCAGTTAAAACTGTGGGCTCTGCCTACATTCAGATTCTGGCTTTGCCACCTGTTTGCAGCGTGACCTTCACCAATCTTCTCAGTTCCCTGATGTCTCACTTTCTTCAACTTTGAAAATTAGGATGACAACCACCCTCCAGGGTAGGTATCACTCTGAGGATTAATGAGATCATCAAAGTTCCTACACAGGGTCTGGCATATAGTAAGACCTTGCTAAATATTGCATGATTCTTCTAAGATATTCCCCTACATTTATTGATTTATATAAAAGGAGGACATACAAGGCAAATAAAGCTCATCTCCTAGAGATAAGTAAAGAGCTAAGGAAATGACAAGATATAGTGTGTCAGCCAGGGGAATCTGTTTCAGGGTCAAGAAGTAAAAGGGGATCTAGGGCTGTTCCCTAAGCAGGATGAGGGCAGGAATACAAGACAGATGATGAAGGGCTCTGTGCCATCAGTATTAGTAAGGCTTTTTGAGTGAAACAGAATCAATAATATATATGTGTCTGTGTATATACATATAATATAAGTATGACATACTTTGTGTGTGCATTTATTTTAAGGATTTGGCTCACATGATTATGGAGTTTGAGAAGTCCAAAGATGTGCATCCCACAAGCTGGAAATCTAAGAGCTGTTGGTTTAGTTCTCATCTTTATCTAGAGGTCTGGGAACCAGGAGAGCCATTGGCACAGTTACAGTCCAGAGCAGGCAGGCTCGTGGCTCAGGTGGAGCCAGTTTTTTAGTTTGAGTCCAAAGGCAGGAGGGGACTGATGTTTCAGCCCAGCAGTCTGGCAGGAGTTCTCTCTGCCAGTTTCCCTTTTTGTTCTATTCTGGAATTCAGTTTATCAGGTAATGCTGCCCACCCACATCAGGGAGTACAGTCTTTTCACTGTGTTTACAGATTCCCAGATTAATGTCATCCAGAATCAACCTTAAAGAGACACTCAGAATAATGTGTGGCCAAAGGTCTGGGCATGCTGTGACCTAGTTAGGTTGACACCATCCTAAGTTTTCAAAGCTGTGGCAAGGAGATCTCATGTCTGGTGAACAAATGGCACTACCACAAAGAGAGTGAATGGGCTGGGCTGAAGAGAAGCACCAAGTTCTATTGCCTAGTGAGGTAAAGTAGGCAAAGCAGAAAGTAGTCCTGTGTATTCTGTATTTGATTTTGCTTTCCAGTCTGCCTGGTGGTTTGCCACACATTAACCTCCTTGTTGACTTGACCTATGTTGAGGCACATTGCAATTCTAAAGATGAAGCTTATAAAATTTAATCTTCACACATTTATTGTTATTCTTTTCTGAAACATAAAAAATAATTTCTCCTTCTTTCAATGTCTATATACAAATTAAATGAACAAGAATTGGCTATCCATACATCAAAAAGCCTCTTCAAAATTTTTTAGAATAGCTTATGAATTTGAATGTTTCTCATTTAATGTGGCTTTAATATAAAATATATTCTTTCTTTCTAGTACAAAAGCAATAATAGAAACCTTTTAATCTTTCTGGTGCTAGAGTAGTGCCAACTACATGTTTACATTTATGTTGCATTCATCTCTCATCAACAAAATAAATTTTGAAATAGAGATTGGGAATGATTTAAATCGAATGACCTAAGAGAAATTAGGTCCTGATATAATATTTAAATATAATATCCTGAAATGCAGTCTTTGCCACATCAAATATGATTCAAAATGAATTTTATGTATTTAAGAAAAAAGTATGTTTTTGTTTTTTTTTTTTACTTTCAGCATATTTTATTTAGAAATAACCCTATACTTAACATTGTAACTTTGGCCAAATATTATTTTATTTTTGCTGTATGTCTCACTGTGTGAAAATTTTCATGATAGAAATTTTAATGTTTAAGAGAAGGAATTTTGACATACAAATTAAAGAATGAAATTACAATTATATTAAGAGCTTTAATGTTTGCAAAATATTTTAAAGGTGTCTCTTTAAATCCAGATTTCTTTGTATATTTTAGTGTTGATTTAAATGCTTTATTACTAGGACAAAACTTAGGAATGTTATGAAAATATCTCGTTTTGAAATATCCAGTATTGATGTCAAATGTTTTTGAAATCATAGCCTAGTAAAGTGTTAATCAATCTCAAAATTTCAGCAAACATACAGCTCCTCAGAATCTTTTCATTTTCTGTAAAGAAGTAATATCCAATATATGAATAAACTAGAGTTTGTTTTAAGTCATTGGATTGGAATGTGTCACACTCCCTGTGGCACAGTTTTATGTAGCAGACCTCTCTTATCCCTGCTGGGCTGGATGTTATTGCCAAATGATTGCTGTGGCCTTACATTCACACTCTCCAGAATAGTTTTCAACACAAGAAGGGAGGAATGTTGAGAGACAAAGAAAAAGGGAGAAATTAAGAAAGGAGAATGAGAAGGGGCAGAGACAAAAAGGAGCAGTGATTTAGAGTCACTGTGCCTTCGTATGCCAATGGCAGGTGGAAATAAATGGAAGAAAGGACAACTCAGTGGAACTTATGCAAAAACATTTTCTTCTAAATCAGTGGAAAAAGGGAATTCATTGTAGAGGCATGTGTGCATGTTTTAGGAATAGAATATATATACACACACACACATATATACATGTATATACATATATATAGATATAACTACACTTCCATTTTAATATTTTAGCTAATTTTTAATTTTCTGTGCTATTAATATTGGAAAATGATACATGTAATATAATTGTAATAACTATCATGTGAGTTTCAAAAGACTATTGCTTATTTGCTTTATTTTACTGGTAATTAAACAATAAAGGGTCTTTTATAAAGTTATAGCAAGCATAATATTTATGGCATAAGTTTTCTCCACAAATTGTAATATTAATATTTTTATCAAGTCAGTCATAACAGGTCAATTGGCAAGGGATCTTCCATGATAAAAAAAAGTCTCAAGCTTAATTTTAAAGTCTGAAAATACTAGCTGAATAAGGTCTTGATTTCTAAAGAATAGGCTTAAAATGGTAAAAGGAACACTTTGTTCTAAAGATCAAACCATCTATTTTTATTTTGAAGAAGTGTACAAGAAGCTTCCACATTTTTTCCCAGCATGCTTTTGCCACACAAGGATTGGAGCTCTCCACAGCAGAATGCCCTAAATTGCTTCCTGTGCTTTAATACTGTTTCTTAAATATGGAGGAGCATATTGCCAGAGGCCAAATCCAGCATATATCCTATTGTCAATATTTTCCTTAATATCTTTAAGTTGCAAGAGACAAGTGCATGAGAGAATTTATATTTCTGTTTGAAAATTGTATTGACCTCAGGTGTCTTCTAATAGTGAAGGGGTAGTGTGGTCAAATCCATTTTATATGGTTTTCCTGCTAATTTCCAATTATTGCTAAATATGTCTGTATACTTTTAGTTTTGTTTTTGATCACTGTGTGACATTTTTGATTAATAACAACTCCTAAAAATCAGGAAGTACAGAGATTGGATTTTCTTACTGCATGCCAGCCAAAGGCTAATATTATTTAAGACACACACAGCTGAGGTTGAGAGCTCTGTGCATAACATCTTTATCAGCTCAGACTGCAGATCTCAGGGAAGGTGCTCTCCGTGCCTCCCTCCACTCATGGCTCTTCACATGGCTCAGTCCTCACCATCCATTGGTCCAAGACAATATTTCCTTGCTGTGGGGTTTCTCTATAGTTCACAAGATGAAAACTAACTTCCCTTAGAGCAGATGAAAGATAGAGAAAGAACAAGAGAGAGACAGAGGGAGAACGTGATAAAAGTCACTGTGTCTCTAACAAATTTTGGAAGTCACATCCCATCATCATTACTGGAAATGAGTCACTATTTGTTAGAAGTGAGTTACAAGTATGGCTCACACTGCAGGGGAAACAGTTTCACAAGGACATGAATACTAACTAAGAAGTGGGGAACACGCAGGGCTTTCTTAAGGCTACTTACTGCATGGTGTTTCAATCTCTGTATGTAGGTTTTATAGATCAACAGTCTTTTGGTGTTAGTATGAACCTTTTTGAGTAAAAACAACAAAGACAACAAGAACAGCAAGCAAACAAAAAGCTCTGAAATTTAGTGCATTAAAACAATAACACTGTGTATTTCTTCCGTTTCTGTTGGCTGACTTGTTGGGTCCTCTGCTTCAAGTGATGGTGGCCTGAGCACTGAGTTGGTCCAGTGGCCTCACTCCCATGCTAACCGGTTGGTATTGGTGGCAAGCTGGGAATTCAGCTGGGACTGTTGCCTGGGGAGACTTGGTTTCCTTCTGCCTGGCTTCTCCATGTGGTCTGTTGACTTTCCTCACAATGTATTAAGAGGGAGCATCTCAAGAGTGAATGCCCCAAGCGAAGGAAGCAGGCGCTGCCGGTCCCTTGATGTCTAGCTTGTCTAGACATCTACCTTGTCTAGTAGTCCACGATGACACTCCATTCTGTTGATCAGAGCAGTTCCGGGGCCAGCTCTGGTTGAAAGGGAGGACACATAATATCCACCTCTTGACTGGTAACTGTCATCCCCATACCAGAGAAGAATTCTTCTGGAGAGCATCTTTGAAGACTGGCTACCTCAGTGTGCCCCCCCGCCCCTGTAACTATCCACATATGTCCCACAAGCTACAGGTGCTTACCCCTTTCCAGGGCCTTCCAGTTGTCATGGATTATGACACAACTTGAAATCTAGTATCCCATCATCTATGTTGGGTCCAAGTGCAGATGGCACTGCATGGCAGCATCCCAATGGCATAGCTGTTCAAGTGCAGTTTCCTTGATGGCAAGACCTGTGAGCTAAAAAGTCATGTTATCTGCACCCCCTCCACCTCTAGGTCCCACCCAATGTGCAACGGTAAAACCAGGTTGGAAAACCATAATGCTCACTCCCATTAGAAGAGGGAAATTGGGAGGCTCACAGTAGTGTAACCCATGGTAGTTCTAAAATCCAGCCTGACCTAAATTACCATTTCCTCTGATTGGCAGCAGGGACTTTTCCTTATTTGGGGTCCTTTCCCTTTGGGTGCCTGGAGTGGTTCTGGCCTCTGGACTCTGAGCTCTGATTTTGGAGTCTTCCCTCCTTCCCCATTCAAAGTGCCCATGTTCACAGAGAGTAGGTTTCTCAACGTTCTTCCTGACTATAGGGGGTTAGCACACTAGAGGCCTCTTTTCACATTGAAGTTTCTCTATCGCTTTGAATCAAAGCTGCTGTGAGAGTCGTCAGAGCTTTGAGGTTTACTGTGTAACACAACACGATCTACTCCAGCATGCTTTGAGAAGATGTGCTTAAGATCCTCTGAGCCTGAGTGGTTGGCTGAGGTGGCCCTTCCCATCTCTCCGCAGTGAGCCGAGAGCCACACAGCTGTTCCGCTCTCCCGTTAAGGAGAGGGTCCACTGCCGCACTCTGGATCCATCTTTGCCCTCCAATTGTGTTTTACTTTTAGAATAATTTCCAGGTTGGGGAAATAGGAAATAGACAATAATGGCGTCCTGAGTTGGCAAAGTCTCCCCTTGTTTCTGACGAAAGTTTCTTCTCAGGTCGATCTGTATCATATGCACTTAGAAGAAAGCATTTGGCACTTTCAACATTCTTTCTAGAAATCTCCTTAGTTTAACCTCTCTCAAGTTCACGGAGTATGTCTTCCATGTTACCTAGGCAACAATGTTACCTATGCCACTTCCAACCATGAAATAACCCAGCTGTTAAGAGTCTAGTAAGATTTTTCTAACTGTTCTTCCAGCTCTCTTTGATAGTTTTATCAAGGGCTTTCTGACCTTCAACTACTATCCAGTTCCAAAGCAGAAAATGGAGCAGTAGCAGTGTCCACCACCATCAGCAGTGGACGAAAGTTCTCATTGTCCCAAACCCTCACAAAGCTTGATGCTGTCAATCTTAGTCTACTTTTCTGGTTAGTTAGCTGTATGATGGGATCACATAGTTGTTTTAATTAGTGTTAAATTCTTGATTATTAATAAGATTAAGTATCTTGCATTATGTTTTCTGGACACCTGGAGTTCTTCTTGCGTGAAATATCTGTTTAGAATTTCACCCATTTTATACGGTGTTGTCGCTCACATACGGTCAGTCTGTAGATATTCTGGATATCAGGATTTTAAGGTTATATGTGTTGATAATGTCTTCTTGCAGGTGTGACTTGGGTTGGCACCCACTTCTTCCAGCATGCTGCATATGTCATTCCAGTGTCTTCTGGATTCTGTTCAACATAAGTATGTACTCCTTTCTCTCAGGCTGTTTTAAATATTTTTTTCTCTCTCTCAACAGCTTTTAAGACTCTGAATAATTACTTTTTATAATATTGTATGCTCTCCATTTTCTTCTTTCTTTCTAGAAATCTGATATGATCAGTATTTCTCCCTCTCTCCGTTTATTCCCACCCAGAGGTGAAATTTTGGGGTCATATGGTGATTCCATTTTTAATTTTTTGAGAAACTGCCATACTGTTGCCCACTGGAGCTGCATCATTTGACATTCCCACCAACAGTGTATGAGAGACTCAGCTTTTTCAGATCCTCACCGATACTTGTCATTTTCTCTGTTATTGAGAGTAACTATTTTAATGTGCATGAGCTGGTATCTCATTGTAGTTTTGCTTGGTTTCCCTAATGATTAATGTGTGATATTGAGGATCCTCTCATGGGCTTATTGGGCATTCATGTCTTTTTTGGAGAAAGGTCTATTTAAGTCATTTGTCCATTTTTGCATAGTGAGCTGTTAGGTTTTTATTGGTGGTCTTCTTGCATTTTAGGAATTCTCTATACATGCTAGACATTAGTCTCTTATCAGATGCCTGCATTGCAAATGTTTTTTCCTGTTCAGTGAGTTGACTTTTTTTTCTGTTGATATTCTTTTGATGCATAATTTTTTTCAAGTTTCATGAAGTCCATTTGTTTATTTTTTCTTTTGTTCCTTGGGCCTTTGGTATCATATTCAATAAATCATTGCCAAAGTCAATGTCATAAAGAGTTTAACCAATGTCTCCTTCTATAAGTTTTATAATTTTAGGTCTTACAATTAAGTATTTGGTATATCTCAAGTAAATTTTTGTGCATGTTAGGTAAAGGTCTGAATTCATTACTTTGCATGTGGATATCCAGCTTTCCCAGCACCATTTGCTGAAAAGACTGCCCTTTCAACACTAAATGTCTTGGCATCCTTGTCAAAAATCATTTGACCTTATATGAGAGGATGTATTTCTGCCTTTTATGTCAATTTTAGCTCAAATATTCACAAAGTACCGTAAGGAGGAGGAACTAAGGCAAAGAGATTGACTAGGCTTCTGATATCCTAAGGTGATGAATGCCAGAAATAAGAAGACCATGGCAGACTGGAAAGGAAGGTTAGTAATAAAAGATTTTACAAAGAATAATTGAAAGCTCTTGGTGGTGTTTTGTTTTGTTTTGTTTGAAAGCAAAGTTGTGAAGGAGTCAGGTTATTTTGTCTTAGAAATTTTCAGCTCAGACAATTAGGAGGAGGCCAGTAATTAATAAAAATTAAATGAAAAGTCTAGAGGAATAAAACTGATGGCATCCCATCAATCACACTCTCTGACTTAAAATAAGAGACCTAATGGTCTCCTTTCAATTTAAAAATTATGATATTGATTTATATTGCATTAGACCATTACTTTGGGGAAACCTTCCATTATTTTCACACCTCTTAATGAAATAACTTAGATGCTCTTATATTTGAATGACAGAAAAATGAGCAAAGCGAGAGCAGATTTAGCAAGTGTCTCAATAAACAGCTGGGTCTCAAACTGCAGTCTCTAGGCAAATGAAGCATTTCAGGTTTTGATAATGTAGCATCAGCTTTACAATTACATGAATATTTCTTAAATGCCAATGAAAACAAATGTCAGTACAGCACTATTAAGCATTCTAAGTCTTCCATTTCCATGGACCTAATGAGTCATATTTGATCTAAGCTAGAAAAGCATTTGATTCTTGCAATCTTTGGATGAGCGATGCGAGGCCAAGTGGACCCTGACAGCCCAGCTCTGTCTGGAGCTCCTGGATCTGTAATTCTCTCCAGTTCCCAAGATGGAGGCTAAACTTCCCAGAAATAATTCTTTCTCAGAGGGGGAGGAATTTAAGAAGCTGTATTCTACCTTTCTTAACATGTGGTTCAAGACTAGATACTTGACTGATCACTTATATTCTCAAATGAAATACTCATTAAAAAACATTGGTTTCAGACACCCATTCCAACCTTCAGAATCACTGTGGTATTGGAGAAATTAATTCCAGGGGGATGACAAGAAATGTGAGAAGTGGAAATGAAATGATCCTGGATTTTAAATTTTGTAATCATTTAATCTCCCTATACTTAAGTGGACCAAAGTTACCTGCTAGTGGAGAAGACAAGTACATGGTGAGATGTCCAGTTCTCAGACAGGTGTGTGCTTCTAGGAGAAGTCCTCTGAGATCACCAGCTGTGACAGAGGCACAATGTTTTTTTTCCAGTGGCTTCATACATATTCAGATAATCTCAATTTTACCATCATCTAAAATTAAGGTATAAATTTTGAGCTAAGTTGACATAAAAGGGCTTTTTATACCTCGAATATATTGTCATATGTTAAAGGAAAAGCAGATGCCTGGGCATTTACCATCTATCTCTCCTTATTTGGATATTTGTGAATATTCAGTAGGAACTATGTTATGAGTTTTCTGCAGGAATTCTCCCGCTGATCCCAGGCATTTGAGGAAGAGTGATGAAATCCTCATAGACCCCAAAGTTAGATGCTATCCAGTAGAAATACGTACAACATGCAGAATCGTCAGTGAGGTTACAACAATGGGATTTGACTTGTAAATAAGGATTTTAGAATAACAATAATATTTTAGGTACATTTTTAAAACAATATTTGAGGATTTTTTATTTATTTACCATGCAGGAGCTTAAATTTTGGTGTGCCTGGATGGGATAACTTATATCGCACTTCATACTTTAGGAAATCTATATCCTATCTATTATCCAGCTGATTTTCGTAAGCTCTCTGCTTGGTATCAAGTTGGTTGATATTTTTATCCTAATTTTTTTTTTTTTTAGAAAGGAGACAATGGATACCTTAGAAGGTAGAATTCTGCCAATAATTGTGGTTATATAACATAGGTTAAGCATCCTTAAATCTTTCTGGTGAATATTTTTTTATGAAATTAGTATTTGACCTCCTTTTTGATTATATATTTTGGATTTGCTTTTAGGGCCATTTTGCTTAACATAATATTGTTTCAGGTTTTTTTTTAATTTTTTATTGACTGGAATATCATTTTATGTCCTTTTAATCTCAGTCATTCCACATCAATATGCATTGCACATACATGGCTTTTATAAAAAGTGTGTGGCTGGATTTTGTGGATTTGAGGGATGACTAGAATTCAGTGATTCTGACCTTGGTCCAGGAAGAAGAGAATTGTGGGTTAAAGTAAGGATACACTTCCTTTTAAAGACAGAACATGGTAACTCAGCTTTTCATCCCGATGGGCAGGAATGCATCTGTTTAGATCATTCCATGGGCATCTCCAGGATGGATCAAGAGAAACCTCATGCATGCGTTCATGACAATCTACTGGCAGGGGCAGAACTTGGCACTCTGCATTTGCTCGTTTTTTCCAGTCCCATGAAGTCTCCACTTACCCAAGTGCACTGCTGGCATATGGCATGAAAACTCTAGAGTCCTTGCCAAGGGCACCAGCAGAGGACGCTCCCACAGTCTCCAATTAGAGGCCATTCCAGCTCTATTTAGAACCAGTGAAGCCTCATCAAATCCACTGGAAGCATGGAAGAGCTTGTCTTGAAGCCACATTTGTATGGCCTGTGCAGCTTTATGATGTCCGCAGTATATTTAGTGAGCTGTAACTTGCAAGCCTTCCTCATAGTTCTTGCATTTTTATTTTCAAATAAGATCGGGAAAACATAACTTTTTCTTATATGCATTTTTCATTTTCAGTGAGAATTTGTTAAGCATGAAGTGACACAGTGGGATAAAAGAGGTTGGTGTGAGGCTTGTGCCAAGCCCTAGCACGCTCATGTGTGCACACACACACACACACACACAACTTGTGGGGCCACCCCCACTTTCAGCTGTTGGCATGTCAGAGCCGGAAGTACCTTACTCCTCTGTAGCTGAGTGCCACGCTTGCTAGCCCGAGACTCAGACCCTTACTTCCTCCTCATGACGTCATTTCCTACTCTCTCTCTTCTAGGTATGAAACCTCAGGTGCAAGTCCCATACTACCTGCCGTGATATTTGCTCTAAACTCTTCTACAGTCAGTTCCACCTTTCCCTTATTCTTATGAAATAGCACTTTTATTTTCTTTAAATATTTTATGTATTTGAGAGAGTGAACGAGGGAGAGAGCACAAGCAGATGGTATGGGCAGAGGCAGAGGGGGAAGCAGACTCCCCACTGAGCAGGGACCCCCCCCCCCACTTAGGGCTCCATCCCAGGACCCTGAGACCATGACCTGAGCTGAGGGGAAGAAGCTTAAATGGCTGAGCCACCCAGGCGCCCCTAAAATAACACTTTTAAAAAATTAGTTCTCTTGAGTATAGTTGACACACAATGTTACATTAGTTTCATGTGTATAGCACCATGACTCAACTTCTGTATACAGCACCCTATGCTCACCTTCAGTGCAACTCCCATCAGTCACCATACAATGTCATCACCATATCATTTACGATAGTCCCTATGCTGTGCCTTTTATTCCTGTAGTTTATTCATTCCATAACTGGAATCCTGTGTCTTTCTTGTGTATATAGATAAACATTGCTGGGTGTTGGGAAAGCAGTAAACATGAAGTTGTTGAGAGGAAGAAGAGGGCATGGGAAGTGTTCATTCGGGGGCCTGGGTGCCTCAGCCAGCTGAGCATCTGACTCTTGGTTTTAGCTCAGGGCATGATATCAGGGCTCGTGAGATTAGGTCCCTTGTCACCAGGCTCTGTGCTCAGCAGGGGTCTGCTTGGATAGTCTCTCTCCCTCTGCCCCTTCCCCTGCTCTAGTCCTCTCCCCTTCTCTCAAAAGTAAATAAAGGAAATTTTTTGTTAAAAAAAGGAAATGCTCATTCACTGACAGGGCTGGCACCACAGTTATGCCAGCAAGAAATGTCTTATTAGACCAGTTTTATAAAAAAGACGGTTCCAAAGACAGATTTGTTCATCTGAGGTTTCATGTCATTTAGGATATACGAAGTGAATGAGCGAATAGGAGCTTCTGAGACAAGTGGGCAGGGGGGCACGGGACAGGGGGCTGCTAATAACCCATCAGGAACTTCCCTGGCTTCCTTTGCATTCAATATTCAAACACCAAATACCAGTTTTAAAAAATATAGGTCTTAAAATTTGTCTTTATTACTCTTTTGGTCTTCTGATGATTTCTTCTTCCTTTCTTCTCACAAGTTTTTTCTTTATTCTGTATAGTAAATGCACATTTTCCCCATAGAACAATACTATTACCCGGTGACTATCAAAAACATTGTAAAATCCTGTTTAATGTGAGCACAAGCAAAATCCAGATTCTTTGCATACATTTATTAAAAAGAGTTATGTTTCCTCAATATATTTAAAAATGTGAATACTCGCAACATGAGGAAACTTTCTATATTATATCTAAAGAAATAAAATAAGGAAATAAAAGATCTGTACAAGCCTACTTATAGATAACAGCAATCTTAAAAAGGTTGAATCTTAAAAAAATGAATTTTATGTTAGAGCAATGTTGCTTCTAGACAAGAGTGAAATAAATCAGATACTATGATGATGCAAGCTATTTTAGTAGTATGTTGTCAAGATTTTTTGCAATTGCTTTTAAAACGGCATTTTAAGTTCAGTTAACTGATTGTAAAACCCCAAAGCCAGTCGTTTTTCAGTCTTGATTAGGAAGCTGGGAGCCAAGCCTGAGATGTGCTCTAGATGGGTAGAGAAGGGTGGAGATATCAAAGTGGCCATTGGAGTGGCAGTTAGTTTCCGTGCAAGAGTCGTCAGAATAAAGATATATCCAGAGATATTTCAAGACTTTCCCAAGTAAATAAACAGAAGTGGAGATATTTTGTAGCTTATGACATAATTCAAAATGTGTGAGAGTGTGGAGTTTGAGGGAATTATTGACTCACATTCTCTAAGACTATCTGGTTGGATAGTGGAGCTATGCCTTGCAGACATATCCAAGTATTGCAGTTAAGTTTTATAATCAGGGGGTTCTGTAGTTCTGGTTACGTGGCCAGGTCGGGGAATTCCATTTTCCCATAAACTGCTGTTCAAGGAATAGCTCTGTGTTTTGTGATATAATGGCATCCGTGAGTTGTAAAACCCTAGACCAACAACATTTTCAGCTCAGGAAAAGGAAGTTTCAGGGATATTAAATGAATGGTTCAATGTTATAAGTTAGCTATAAAGCTGTTTAGGTTTTACGTCAAAACAAGTTGTATTTTTCTAAATTAACTGAACCTCCATTTTGTTCATTTATGAAATGAAGATACCTCTGATTTGGTTCAGTGATAGTCTAATCAGATAGACATTAATTTACTGAAAGTCCGTCTACAATACGGCTAGCAGTCAAACTGTTTTTTGAATATGAAATAAATGTATCACACAGTCCTGAGTTAATAAATTGCAACTTTGAATTTTGTTGGAAGAAGACGTTTACCCATGATACAAAGGTAGGGTTGGCAGGGTCAAACTGCAATACTTTAGTCTTTTTTTTTTTAAATATTTTATTTATTTATTTGACAGACAGAGATCACAAGTAGGCAAGAGAGGCAGGCAGGGAGAGAGAGGAGGAAGCAGGCTCTCTGCAGAGTAGAGAGCCTGATGGAGGTTCAATCCCAGGATCCTGGGGTCATGACCTGAGCCCAAAGCAGAGGCTTTAACCCACTGAGCCACCCAGGCGCCCCTGCAATACTTTAGTCTTAAAACCCCTATCATTTCTCATGAAATATCGAAGACCTCAAAGTGCTTTGGCTTATATGGCCATATCAGTCAATTCTTATTATATTAGACGTTCAAATTGATAACATTTTAAATAGCTATTTTTTAATTCATAGAAAATTACACTGTGGTAACATAAAAACATATGTTAAGGGCATTGATTGATATTAACATATTAATAAATATTAAAATAATAATTAGAAGAATTACATTTCTCTACATTTTTGGAAACCTACTTAGTGTCTGGCTTATTTTTTTTTTTTTAAGATTTTATTTATTTATTTGACAGAGATCACAAGGAGGCAGAGAGGCAGGCAGAGAGAGAGAGAGGAGGAAGCAGGATCCCCGCAGAGCAGAGAGCCCAATGCGGGGCTCGATCCCAGGACCCCAGGACCATGACCTGAGCCGAAGGCAGAGGCTTTAACCCACTGAGCCACCCAGGCGCCCCTAGTGTCTGGCTTATTAATCCTACTTAGTGTCTGGCTTATTAAAAGACAACTAGATTCTCACACCCACTTCATTAAATGCATCACAATGCATTCCTATGGTTGAAGTAAATGAAGAAAATTCAGCCTCACAGAGATGGATAGTTGAAAAAGGGAGGTGTATTTTCATAGCCTTTTCAGATGGATACTACCTCAACTCTCAAAAAGTGATAGTTTCTTAAAGGTTAGTTGCGATGAGGAATGTGAAACTGTATCAATGAAGTTTTTGTGTTCTGTTCATGAACATCTGTCTTTGACATTTTTACCCATGCAAGATTTCTTAAGGTCATGCACTATTCTTTGACAATTACTGGATCACGGTAACACAAATCGTCCAAATGTTGACCATTTCATTATAGAACATCAAAAATCACATTTGTTCATTTACTCAACAATCACATTTAAACATGCTTTAAGTAATGAGAAGCTGTCAGATACACAGTGATGGATATGATTGTTTTTGCTTGAAGCTTGACTTTGATCATTGGCAGCAAATATTGTCAGTTGTTTTTCTTAAAGTCAACAGATTCACTATGTTCATTCTGCAGAAAAGACATGTATTCAAAATTTTAGATGTAAAAAAATAGCACTTTTTCATGGAGGAGATTTTTAAGCAAAATAGTTCTCTACCCCTACAAATGCATGGGCACGAATTATACAATAAATACTAATGGCTATGGTCTGGTGCATTGTCTTGAAGCTAAGACATCAGCAGTTTATTTACCATTGCTTTTGCACCGTCGATGCAAATGTTAACACAGACGTTCCAGCGTAATTCATAAATTCAAAAGTTTTCCAACAAGTTGAATATTTCAGCACAACTAGCATTTGCTGCCAAGCATTCTGGTAGAAGGTCGTTGATGACTGGCTCACAGTGACACTGGATGAACTCAAGCAAAAGAAGCAAGCTCACCCATGTCTGTACATCTATTTGTTACACAAAAATAAATTTCTGTAGACAAGATGTTAAGTCTTTCTTCTTGTTTAAAACTAAAACTTTAAATCAGCAAGTTGCTGTACGGCTGGAAAGCAGCAGATTCCTGTTTTTTCATTTTTTTTCTGATTACCCATCCTGTAGGCATCCATCAATGGCAGCCATGCACTGTTTTCTTAGTCTGGCCTCTCTCGTGTGTGCTTCTCCAGCCAACACAGGACAATAACTTACTTTGTAGGATGCCTCAGAGACTTTATCAGTTTTAGTTTCAAAAGTGTAATGTAAGATTTTTAGCTTTTGAAGAACTGACTATGTCTGCATTTGAAGTATTCAATACTTCTTAGACAATTATTAATCTCAAAATAATGTTGCAATCAAACTGTCACAATAAAATTACTAGAAAATAAATCACAATAAAACAAATTATTACCATCTATAAAACAAAGGATGTTCGCTTTTGTCATACTTTCATTCCTTATGGACAGCTTTCCCATCTTATTTGGAGTAGATTTCTCCTTTTCATGAGTAAGAGGCCTCTTTGGAATATTAGTGTCTCCTTTTCTCCAGCTTTAGAAATAGACTGTGTAAGGACGGTGGAGACAGGAGGCTGTCAGTCTCCTCCATCTCCAACAAATGCCTCCCCTGCACAGGAAGAAGAATACATTACAGATATATTTCTTTTATTTCAGGGAAAATATTACTGAATTTCATAATATTCATAGTTAGATGAAAATTTTAAAATTAGGAAATTTAAAATATTTTTACATATGTATATAATTATAAAATAAAACACAAATTCCCTAAATTCTGGTTGTGCTTTCATGTATGTTCGAGACATAACTCTAAATTTCATAATAACAGTGTCTTGGAAAAATGAGATTACAGAGATTACAGGAGGGAAAATTGAACAAAGCCAGTAAGTGTCCAGTAAAATTGTTAAGAATTAACTGGATTAATCTCTGGAAATGTACATCATTTATACCCTAAATTCACTACCTTAAGAATATTCTTGGAAATGCAAGCAAATATTTCAGTAACCATAGTAGTGATGATGTCCACCAAATAGCATGTAGGGTCTGGAAGCCACCATACATGTTCATTTAGGAGCCGAGGCTGATGGTGTTCTGTCTTCTACGTATGGCCTTTCAGGTGGACCATGGAAGAGAGGAAGAGGAAGTGGAGAATTTTTCCAAGTAGTTTTTATGGGCTCAACCTTCAAGTGAAGTTCAGCCATTTTGTCCACATTTCGCTGGGCAGAACTCAGTCACACAGCTACCCACAACTGTAAGGGGGGGTGGGGAATATAGTCCGCTGGTGCCCAGAAGGAAAGAGACACGGGTTTTGTTGATTAGAGATTAGTCCTTAATATAGCATCTAATTCTATAATTTACTGTGGGAGCCTCTAATTTGGAAAGGGGTAGTTTTATGTGTTGTAAATACGTCAACAGTATAAGAAAATCAACGTGGTATAAAGTCACTGTAATTTTTTATATACACAGAAAACTACATTAAATTCAGAAGTATTTATGGGGCTCCCAGTATGTCCAAGTGGTATTCTAGGTCTTGGAGACAAGGAGCAGTAGACTAAAGTCCCTTAGAGTGTGCTTCCTTATAGTCTGGTGGGAGTCAACGGCCAATAAAAAAGTAAACCAATAGTAAAACAATAGTGGATTTTGATAAAAGAAACCATGAAGGAAGAAAGTAAAGTAAGAGGTAGAGTTACTTTAGAGAGGCTCATGAAGGAAGGTCTTTTGAGAAGATGGTACCCCAGTCATGAGCTGAAGAAGGGGAAGGATCCAGCTGTGCAAAGACCTGTCGGGGGAGGCAGGGTAGAGAGAGTGGACAGCAGATTCTGAGCGCTGAGGGGACAGCCTCACGTGTGGATGGAACAGGAAGGCTCCACGTGTTTTGAGAGATGACAGAAAAGTCCAGAGCCTGTGGTACATTGGGCCAGGGGGTCAGGGGCAGGAACACAGAGAATTACAGTCCTTTAGAAAGATCTGTGGTTTTATGCTATGGGGTGTGACGAGCCAGGTGAGTATAACGATTTGATTTATATTTTTAAAAAGTTTATTTGGATTGCTTAGTGGAGAACATTTTGGGAAGGTCTAGAGTAGAAGGTGGCTTAATGAGTCTAACCTCACTGTGCTGCTGTGTAATCATTTCTGTCATTGCCCCCAAACAACCTGGGGCAAAAAAAAAAACAAACCCAAAACAACAACAACAACAACCAAAAACAAACAAAAAACACAACTACAACAACAAAAAAACCCACTAATCTTAGTGTTCTTAAATTTGGTGTAGGCTGCTTTAAAAAAATTATTGTATTATTTTCTATTTTGCAGGTCATAGGGGCCATCTGTTATTGTGACTGTGCTATTACTGGTGGTTCATTCAAATGGAAGTACAGAAACAATTTCTCCCTTCCTCCCCCCGCCTTTTCTTAACCATCAGTGTTCTCACGATTAATACAAAGACAAAAATAAATTTTCAACTCCCAGAACTGGCATTTCTCTCAACATTGTCTAGCACAAGTTATAAAAATGACAAATGTTAGCCTTCAAACCAGAAAATGGAATACCAGCTACATTTCCACAAGAATCATAAGAACAACCATGCCGGCTGAAATATTCGAACCTATAATGACTATTATTAAATGTTATGCAAAATAGTGAAAGGGACATAATAATAAAGAATCTGCAACACTGGGAGGTAGGCAAGCTTGATGTAAAAGTGAGGGGACATATTGGGTCTCTTCAATACCAAGAAAACTGCTTAGTGGTGACAACCAATCTGAGTAATTCTGTACAAAGACCAGTTCTTTTTTGGACACAGTAGGAATTAAATATACACTTTTTTGAGGGGCACCTGGTTAGCTCAGTCGGTTAAACATCTGTCTCTTGATTTCTGCTCAGGTAGTGATCTCAGGGTCATGAGATGAAGCACTACATTGGGCTTTCTGCTCAGCAGGGAGTCTGCTTGAAATTCCCTCTCTCAAATTATATATCATATATATATATATATATATACATGTCAACATATATATATGATGTATATTGTATGTATATGATATATATATTTTAAAGAATAACCAAATATCCATTAATTTAGATAAAGGCCAAAAAAAATCCAATTGGGGATATCCTGATCCAAATTAACTATCTGGTCCTCATTTCTGCATCTTTCATGGAAATTGCATACAGTTACTTCTTCCTCCTTCCTTCCCTCACTCTTTGCCTTTTCTTTCCTTCCTTCTTTCTTTCCTTTTTTCCTTCCTTCCTTCCTTCTCCCTTCCTCTCCACCCGCATTCCTTCCTTCTGAAAGGTAAAAGAACTGTTTTCAAAATAATTATACAAAGGAGTTTGTATCTCAATTCAAAATATATTACCATATTACAATTGTGTTCTATAATAAAGCGAATCTAAGTAGTGGGCCTAACTACATTGTAGCCTGGCATATCCAGGCCTTTCAATTTCAATTTATCAGTATGTATTATTGCTTAAGAAAATAAGGGAAGAAATGTAATGAAAGTAAGTACTGTGATACAGTCGCTGAAAGTCACGGGCTTGGCACCTCCAGGCACACGGACGTATAAAGGAGCAGCCCTAGATACACATCGACGTCTATGCACGCACGGTCTTGATGTCCAGAAATGATTGCCTCCTGGGAGTGCTGCCCTTTCATATTTCAGCCCTAGACTCTTGTCGAGCAGTGTCTCTCAACACATTTCTAACTTTGTAAGATTTTTAATTTATCGCCAATATCTCAATAGCATAAAGAAATTAAATTTCACAGTCCCCTTTCAAATTGGATGCCGTGTGTCTCTAAGAAAAAATTTCATAGCCATTAAAGCCTTTATCCTTAAGTAAAGAACATCCAACTCAAAGTAACTGAAATTATAAGGGTGTACATTGTTTCAAAAAGCAAAAGGGAGAGGGAAGTGTGACTACAGGGTAGTGGAATACAGTGCCCCAGTGATATCCATAAGGATTTGCGTTCTCCAGGTTTCTATTCTGCTCACCCTTGAGAGTTAGCATCTCCTCACGTTAGTGCCTGTCAACATCATAAGCTGACCACTGTGCATGATCCCAAAGGGACCCCATACAAGCCAGATCACAGAGGGAGCCAGAAAACAGTTTGCCTTGTTTCCTCTTATTACTGAAGAACACTTTCTCAAAAGTCCTTCAAATGGCTTGCCATTACATTTCACTGGTTGCATAACTATCTCAAAATCAATTTCAGGAAATGGAAACAAGCCCACCATGATGGCTTTTAACACCTAGGACGCTTCTGAGGCTCATGATAAATCAAGCTTCCCCCAAGTACGTGAGCAGAGAAGGACACATACGTGGACCTGGGGTGGGGTGAGGGGAAAGCCAGAAAGGGAGCTGGCTTTGAGAGGACCCAGCGTATACTGAGGAACTCTTTGGAAGCTAGCATGGACTAAAAAGTTAAGGAAAAATGTCTGCTGGAAACACGATAGTGCATTCTGCTGGGGGACGGAGGCCCTCGGTTTCACAGATGAAATTTGTACTTCCAGTATTTCAGTGGCAAAGAAGATTGTGTTTCAACAACTTATAGAATCTGTTAGATCTGACAAAATGATTTTATGTGTCATAGATGGAAGTTTACTCAAAGCTTGACTTACCTATGGATACATTTTACAAAACCGTCTGGTGTCTGATTATGGATTTAGAAGTAATGAATACTATTTTTACTTGATGCCTAGATGATAAATGGCATTGAAGGTTTTTAAAAATGGCTTCTTGTGTAGTATAAAAACGCTGTGGTAATAATTCTGTTTTATAAATTAACATTTCAGTCATAACATTATCATGCATTTTTAACCACTTAATTTCTCTTAATATATTTTTTGGCAGATTCTGGGATAATTAATGGTATATTACTCACCATCATTTTAAGGAATAAATGCAGAATAAGACTAATTCTCTTTTTCTCAATTTTTAAGATCCTGACTTTAAGGACCTTGGAGTTTTGAAACCATTACCAGGTTGGTAAAATAGATACTCGATAATGTTCAGAGGTCTTTGTTTTCTGCTCTGAAATATACTTTTGGTTTATTATTCAAGCTCCATTTTGTGTGTTTGTTTGGCATTTCGTTATTTAGCATGTGAGTTTGAGATGGGCGGTCCTGAAGGAATTGTGGAATCTATACAAATTATGAAAGAAGGCAAAGCTTCTGCTAGTGAGGCTGTGGATTGCAAGTGGTACATCCGGGCACCTCCACGATCCAAGGTCAGTCTGAAGGTGAAAACAGATTTGACAGTCAGCTTGGGAAGTGTCTGGAGCACGCATTGCTTTGAACCAACTGGACATGCTTAGTGGGTTTCAGAGTGCAATCGTAAGCTTTCGTTTTATTTTGGTTTGAAATGCAACTTGTCTTACCCCACCCAAGGAAATTTTTGATGCCACAAATAATATGGAGAAGGTGCTTTGAAAAGATCATTTGGTCACCTGGACAAGAGACCCTAATGGGACACCCCTCCCTCTCTGGAAAATGGATTGAAATTCTATACATAAGCTGTGGGTCTAAGTATAATCACACTTATGCCCTTTTTGTCAGTATCTGTATTTTGCTCACTTTTCAACCTAATATCGAATCTTTGGAAGAAGTTGTCCAGGCCTTGACAAAACCCCATATCTCTGTCATATACGATATCTTGTGATAAGGCTGGGGGGCCGTGGCAAACAGGACCTGGGAGAGGCTGGCCCATGCAAAGAGGTCAGCCAGGACTTCACTGCCTCTTAAGCTACTTTTTATTGTCGTTATGAGAACATTTTGGTCTAACATTACCAAGCCCTCCAATGTTCTCATGACAGGGAAGTCAGGATTTTATGTTATCACCTTGATTTTTAAATACTGCAATACATTTTTTAAATTGTAAATTTACATGCTATTAAACTAAATACATTATGGGCCAGATTCAAACTCAAACCACTATTTTGGAACTACTTATTTAGAACAACCATATTTATCCTCTTATTGAAATTTTAAAGAATACTAGGGATAACGCTGTGTCAGTCACTATCATCAGCGGGGACTGTTGATTATTTGCCAATCTTCCTTCCTGTATTGTCATTCCTCAGTTATATAGTTTCAACTAAGCCTTATTGATTTATTAGGTTTGTCGTTGACTTTACTAAGGTTGAAACAGTTTGTTATTTAATTAATAGATTTAGTGGCTCTGTAAAGTCTCGAGCATCGTGTTGGAGAGATGAAGAAAGCATGCCAGCCCCTGTCCTCTTCCTGTTTAATTGTTAGACAAATGTGTAACCAAATAACCCAAGGGATGAGCCATGAGCACTGAGGTGTCCCAAGGTGTAGTAGAGAGAGGGGGAAGTCACATACACCTGCAAAGGTAAGTCAAACGTGGAATCAAATTCAGCCAGGGTGTCCACTGTCTCTTAGTAAGAAACAGCTTTGTGTCAGGTAGATCACGGAAGGGCTCTTCAGGTAGAGGGAAGAGCATTGGGGCCATAGAATTAGAAGACAGTTAGGAATTAGATAATTGAATGTGACCAAATAAAAGCATGGAGGCGAATAAAAGTATGGAGGTCGATGGTGAGTCTTTGAGCCCAAGGGCTGTAAAGAACCTGGATTCATTCCGGTAGCATTAGTGATACACAGAGGAGCTTGAAGCAGGAAATCTATGTGATCAGATCTGCATTCTGGAAAAAGAGCTTTTCCCTGGGAAGCAGGGGTATGAACACTGCAAACAGAACACTCAGGAGGAAGATATGGCAATGAGCCCCATGCTTGAGGCTAGCTGATGATGGTAGACAGGCTAAAGAAAGATTCAAGATCAATAGAAGAGAATTTGGTGGCTGGATATTCAGGATGGTGGCGGGGGAGGGAATAGAGGCATCTTTGAGGAGGCTGGCATTTCAGGAAGTATGTTGGTTTTCTTCACTTGATTTTCCCAGGAATCTGTCTCTGGGTCTGCATATGATTTATAAGTGTAGCACGCTTTGCCCCGACATTGCAGTCACAGTCATTCAGAGCCACGCTCCATCTTCCAGCTTTCCCCCTGGTGGGTCTCTTTGCATCTGTGCAAATCTTTGAAAACTTCTATTGTATTATCAAGAAAGATTCAGTGATTCCTCCTTTAAAAAAAAAATCAAAGACTGTTCGTGACATAAAAGCCAACGCACTCCCTGGATTATAAAGGAGCTAGATTGCAGTGTGTTATTCTCTCTTATGTAATCTGTGGGTTCACATGCAAGTGCTATTCATTTTTCTTAAACTCTATGAATGAAAGATGAAAAAAAAAAAGTTCTCCAGCTGGAAACATTTGAGCCCCTCCTCATTGGTGTAAGCAGCATCTTTGTCACGGCAGTGTTAAAGAGAGGGCTTTGATGGGAACGTAAACACACTTCGTTTTTTTCCAGCTGGTAAATAGGCTGTCTTTTGTACAATTCCAGAGCAACAATACCCAGTGTACCTGTCTGTTACAGAATTTGGCATTCTGTGACCCAAAGAGGAAGCCGCCTGCAGAGCTGGACAAAGATGACTCTATTGTGACAGGCTTTCTCCGTTAAATTAAAGGTTAGAAGATAGGAAGTGGCTTTGAATAACTGTGGAAAAAAGCAAGAACTGGATATGACGGCCTATGTGGGCTTTCTATTTTTGTGGAGTTCCTAACAGCTTAGGAGAATAGACTATCAAAGCCCGAGTTAAACTTGAAGGGGCTTGTGGTGAATATTTGAATGATAACCGGGGAATTGAAACATATTACACAATGCAAGTGCTAAATACTTTCCCGCGTTCTATTAAAATTTATATCAAGGCTATATTGCTTCTCAGACTTTTGACAAATAGAAAATAGTCATACGGATGACCACCTTTAATTAGAATGTGATTAGTCCAGATTTCTTAGAATTTGGCATGCTAGAGCCAGAAAGAACATTGGGAATCTGCTCCTGATTAATTCATTTAACAGATAAATAAGCTGAGACATGATCAAGTCTTATATGGGCTAATATTGGAATATAGAGTTCTCTTTCTGTAGAGATCTCTTTGTGTAGACTCCAGAGCAAGGATGGTGGAAGGGCATTATGGTGTCTTGTCCTGGATCTGGTACAGAAGAGAACCGACAGAAAAGAATGTTGGGTGATCACATCATGGTAACTATTTGAATGTTAATTCCGTGAAGGCTGCGGCTTAATGTATCTCTAGATACTCAGTACCAAGTGAAACGTCTGTCATTCAGTTAAGACTCATGGAATGCAAAACAGACTGATGTGTATCTAGAAAAATGGACATGGTGGCAATCTTCAGACATTTGAAGGACTCTCATATGACAGAAGAACAAGAGGATAAGGGTTAATCTGCATGATTTCAAGTACTATAATTTATTTGAATGCTTGAAACTGGAAATATATAGCTTTTGGTTCGATATAAAGAAGGTTTGTCTTTAGTTTTAATAATGGAGCTGCTCAAAAATTGAATGATATTCCATAAGGAGGAACCTAAATAAAGTTTGGCAAAGATTTGGTACAATAATTTAAAAGTAAGGTACTTCTTTAGCATAGATAATATTAAATTCCCATCAAGAACAAAACTTGGTGAGTGTATGGTAATTGACTGCGCAAGTATTTGGTCTCTTGGTACAGAGCTAAGGCAAGATTTCAGTCTCCTGACTCCCAGTCCAATGTGATGTCACCAAACCACACTATTTGAGGGAATTATCAAATTTGTTAAGATAGAAAAATAGATAAATCCAAGACTTATAAAATTACACAAATGAAGATGATTAACTTAATGATTAAGGTGTTGGGACAATAAAATTCTAGCTTTTAGTAATTACCCATCATTTAAAACTTCACATTAATTTTTAATGTGTTGTTACTTGAGTCAAAAATGTTTTGAATAAAATTAGCATTAAATAAACAGGAAAACTTGACAAATATAGTAAGTCAATATTTTATAGTGAAGTTGTTTCAAGGTAAATTATATGATGAACTTAATTGTAGGTGGAATCTTAAAGATGACACCCAAGATTTCCAGCCTAATCAGTGATTATGAATATAAAATATCACATACCTGATTATGTTAAATTATCTGGCAAAAGGGATTTTGCTGATACAATTAAGGTTACTAATCAGTTGGCTCTGGGTTAATTAAAAGACAGTTTATCTAGGTGAGCCTGTTCTAATCACATGAGCCCCTTAAAAGCTGGATTTTCTCTGGCTATAGGCAAAAGGGGGAGTCAGAGGAACTAAGAACGTTTTCTAAGAGCTAAAAGTGATCCCTGGTAAATGGGCATCAAGGAAACAGGGACCTTGATCCTAGAATGGCAAGCAGGTGGGTTTTTCAGCCTCATATGCCCTTAGCAGAGAACACAGTCCAGCCCCCAGTCACTTACCCTACAGAACTCAGGGATACTGAATGGGTCTTTTTTAAAGCTGCTTTATTTCTGGGAACTTGTTATTGGGCAAGGAGAAAACTAAGAGCAGATGAAGAGTAGTAACTATACTTGATTACAATGATAACTTTTAGGATTATAAAGACTGAGTCTTCCTTTATTATCTCTAAAAGTGAAAATAAAAATTGAGTCAACAAAATGGAAATTTTAACTGGCTAGATAACCACCTATGGTTATCTAGCCAGTTAACCTAGGCTAGATAACCACCAATGAACAGCGCACGATTCACTTTGTTTTAACTGAAATCTCAGTTTTGTATGATCAGATTTTGGAGATGGAGTGTTTTGATACTTGTTTATGCATGCCAGAAAATCATTTTAATATTCCCATCAGGATTTGTTATAGCATGTGTCATTTCAACATTTCAGAGAATATGATGTGATTTTCTCCTCCGAATAAAGGGGATGCTGCTACTAGCCTCCAGATTCATGGGATATCGAACCTAAAATCCTAAGACCTAGAATGTCCAGTCACAAATCAAACAGTAAACAGGGAAGTTCTGGGCTACACATTTTTTAGAATGTGGCTTTATTTATTAAAGTAGAAAGTATTGAAACCATGGACAGCATTTCTCAGGCTGTGGTATGTATTTAATTTGCATTTTCATGGAGAAAACTGTTCTGACAAGTCTTAAATAATTGCCCCAAACAATGTCTGTTTTCTGCATCTCATTGCAACACAAGGGGAAGGACCAGGTTGAAAGGCTGGTATTAAATGTTTTTTTGTAAATATATTACTTAGTAAATTGTTAGCTAGATTTACTTGCTTTAAGTACACAAAAGGGATTCTGCTCTCCATATTAGTGTGATTTAGAAGACAGATATTACTAGAAATTGCTTATGTGTTCTGAAGCTTCTCTGGTCCTATTCAATAAATCATTTTGTCACCTCAAACTCTGTGATTGATTAGAAAGAAGAATACATCAAAATGATTCACTGAGAGGAGATTGTAATCTGACTATTTTACTGGAGTTATATATGATTCTGTTTATCATCTTCCCTTTTTCTCAGCAGAGAGACTAAAGAGCTTTCTGTAGTTTTCCACCTTAAATAAAACCCATGTCATGGGGCATTCTCCCCCTTGGTGATCTTATTGCACAAGTTTTAAGCTGGCCAGATATCATTTAAATCCCAATCTAAAGAAGGCTTTTATATGATGTATCCTAGAGCTAGTGTGGGGAAGCTTGGTCACTTCTCTGGCTATGGATAGTTGGCTTTTGCACCCACAGCACTGCACCCAGTAAACCAAAATATGCCAGTGGCATATTTTGTATCTTTTCTGAAATGATTTTTAAAAATGAATTTAAAAAAATAATAGTACGCTTCAGAAGTGAATATATAAAATCTAGTGACTAATTGTTCACTTCCTCTATAAATGGTGTCCTAAGAATGGCCTTTAAATATAGAAGGTGCTTAGACCGCTGTCCCTGAACTTCATGTGAGAATACTAGTCAGTCGCCTCGTATGGAAAAATGTGGACGCTCTCTTGAGTTGTCCAATGAGATACCACAGGCTGGATATGCAAATTGTCTTTCTAACTATAGCAGTGCTCTTCTATGAAACAAACTTCTTTTAAAGAAAATTTAAGACAGCCCTTTATTTCAGTGGGACACATTTATTTTCCTTGAATCTCATTTTTATCTGGATGATCAACATGTTTCCTCGCCCCTGTAGGAAAATCGAAATAGCTTGGCTTTGCTGGTTTAGTCGTTTATCTGGTTGTGGTTTGTTTTCCTTAAGATGATAATTTTCTTTTTGGAATATAAATCTGTGAGAATTATTAAAAAAAATACATCAGTCTGCATAGTGTGGTACAAAGAAGGGAACCGTCGGGTGTATCTCCATTCAATACTGACCTGTCACCTAAGGGCCTGGGTCACTTTGAAAAGGTTACTTAGTTTCTCCCAGGCTCATCTTTTTCATTTTAAAATGGTTATAACAAGTGTCTGTTGTTGTCGAGAGATTGGAAAGAAATCATGTGTTAGCACAGTATCTTAAGTCATTGCCAGTTTGGGATGCAAATAATAAATTAGCATTTTAAGCTGGGTTTCTTCAGGCAGGGTAAAATACTCAAAATAGGAGGGCAGGCACCTTAGGCCACTGACTCACTCAACCTGGAAACATCAGGCTCTCAAGTATCTTTCTTTCTAAAACTAGTCAAATGATGATTTATTTCTCTTTCTGTGGGCAGATTGTTTGGTTTTTGTAGCTCTGAAATGGCACTGGAGGGAGGGGTTACTTTACATTGGAACTCCAAAGGACCTTTTCATGTACCCTACTCAGTGTTTCCTCCTGCTGGTAACTATGTGTATTTACAATTGTAATTGCATATTTTGATGGCTAATTCTTTTGAGGTTGGGTTGATTGTATAGTATTTGGGAATATAAATATGTACTTGATTTTTATTGCATTTAACAAGTTTATATTACCTAATAAGAATACCTAGATTTTGTAAGTATTTATATTTTTATAGTGCTTTCAGTCTGTTTACTTTTAGACAGGATCAGGTGATGTAGTGTAGTGAAAAGAGCTTTAAAACAAGAGTTAGGTATTTTAATCCTACTTAAGGCTCCCACATCTATTGCTTCCATCCCTTGAGCAAGCTGTTCTGTCTCCTTTGCTCAACTTCCTGGTAAAGGTCATCTGAAAGACCCAATCCCTTTTTATAAATCCATGTGAAAGTTTGAAAAACACAGTAGTTAGTGAAAACTCAGAAGGTTTAACATTTTCACATATGCCTTCTTAAAGGAGACATTTGGGAATTTCCTGGATAGCTTTCAGGAAAGTAATGGTTGGGAAGAGTGCATCCCAGATGGATTACGTGAGTAATAGCCGAACTTCTGATAAAATGAAGTAGAAAATAACCTGGGAATGAGGAACGCGAAGGCTTTCCTAGGGCGTATGTTTTATGTCTGTAGTAATGGCAATTAAAATTAGCACCAAAGTGTTTGGAAACTTTAGAGTAGCTCCAACTATAATGTTACAGATTGCCTTTGTATGAAAACCTCACCAAGAAAAGCATCATAAAACTCAAATGCTTTCCACTGTTTCTCAATTTTTGCCCATTTCTCCCTATTTCTCTGTTGTTCTTCCTCAAAGTTATATGAGTATTTCTTGACTTGGGACTCACAGTTTATTTTTAGTCCGTTCTCTCCTATAAAGTCTGCAGCACACTATTTTGTGGTTCTCTGACAGTTCAGAGTCATAAAGAAACACCTTGTCTGGGGAATTTTTGCATTTGGTTTCCTACTGCAAATAATAAAATGTCAATTATTCCATATAATTAGTATTTATAGCACTTTAAACAGTCTGGCATATAGGGGCCTAGTCAATAGTCGATTGATAATAAACAAATGAAATCAATAGCAAAATAGAATTCTCCAATCAATCCCTCATTTACAGGTGCATGCCCTCACGAACTCTGATGGAATGCCTCGTATATACAACACGTGGTTTGATGCCTCAAATGCAAAAATGTATGCCACTGCCCCAGCTTCTTCGGAAAGTAAAAGTAGTAAAAATTTTGTAGAAACTGTAACTAAAGCTTAAAATAAGTTAAAAATAATATTTTATGATAGAGGATGCACAGATTAATTCTGCCATGGTTGGGGAGTGGGGGCCATGGATATTCTGGACTGGGTGTGTAACCATTGAACTGGACCTTGAAAAACCAGGAAGAGCTTGGTAGGCAGAGAAGAAGGAATGGTTACTCACATTTAACTAATGTCCTGTGCAGAAAGGATGGCATTTTGTAAAATAAATATGGAATGTTCATATATGAGAAGAAAAGTTTGGCAGGTCATGGTTTTTAAACTTTTTAAAATTATAACCATTTGGATACCAGTTAAAAGATGGTAGTATGATTATTAAATTTGTTTCTTAGAAATATAACTTTGATGGGCCTGGGCTTTGGAAGTGGACTGGAAAATTAGAACCTTGGACAGATCCAGGCCAGCTGGGAGACTATTGAAATATCCTAGACCGACCTTCCAGCAGAGATGGAAACAACTCTTTTGAAGTTCAAATTAACAAGTATCACTGCCCAATTCAGGTAGAATGTTGAGGGCAAAGGAGGGCTTTCTTTTAATTTGAAATACTGAAACTTTTAAATTTAAGGCAGACAAAACGAACCCAATACATTTTTGTTGTATGGGATTCATAGTTTATGAATAAATAAGCAAAAATGAGTGTTGAGATGAAAGAGATGGATATTTAGGTGAACATGTGTCTTCAGTTTACACCCACAGTACATTAATAATAGAAGGGTGTCTGAGAGGAGGTAGCCCATAGCTTTTCATGTTAGAAAGCGTAAAAGGCTTAGTAGATATTTGTGAAGGGTGCCTTCTTTATTTCAGAACCATTCCAGATATCCCTCTCATAGTACACAGATTTTTTTCTTTATATCACTTCTGTCAGTATGACCTTGTGTCCATGTGTCATGGTTTAATGAACACATACTTTCAACACTGAGCCTCATTCTTCTGTGCACCTGCGTTTCCTCAGTGCCTTGAATAGTGACTGGGATAAAGTGAGAGGCCAGGTTGTAGATAATGCTGAACCAGTGGCTGAAAGGACCGATGACTTCTTTTCAAACCTATCTTCGGTTGAATTAATTGCTTATGATTTTTGAAAGCACACTGGAACAGAGTCAGATAAGATCTGTTGATCATAAAACAGCATGTCTTCAGCACTGTTATATTGTGGAAGGCTCATAGCGTAGGGAGTTAGAGAGACCCTGTCTGATGTCCAGTGTATACCACTTGAGTCTCTGTTTCATCATCTGAATAGGACAATAAAACTGTATAGAATAGTTGGGAGTATTTAAAAATAATCTATAGAGTAGGTTACAGGGCAGTTCTACTCATTAAATGTTAATTTAATTTTTATTTATGTGGACTTGGCTTAATGGCTTGACTCTATGTTGTGGCAAGAATAATCACAGATTAGCTCTCTTTTATTTTATTCTTTTTAATGTGCTCTACTTCAAAAAGGAAACAGTGTGGTTCTGTGAAATGATTTAAACAAAGTGAAATCAGAGACTATCTTTTGATACCATTTCTGTTTTTCTTTAAGTGTAATACAGATTATTTATTCCATACACTTATGTATGTCAAGAAAGGAAAATAACATTTGAAAAAAAATATTAAGCACGGTTTGATCTTAGTTGTACATCGTTACCTCCCCCACCCCACAGGGGAAACATCCTAAGATTGATTGCAATCAAGACTGACTTGTGAGACTAAAGAGAAAGCCTGGTGCTCGCTGTACTACTTTCCTGTTTCGATTTGAGGAAATTGCTGCATCTTTGTTGTTATGTTACAGATCTACTTACGCTTCTTGGACTATGAGATGCAGAATTCAAACGAATGCAAAAGGAACTTTGTGGCTGTGTATGACGGCAGCAGCTCCGTGGGGGACCTGAAGGCCAAGTTCTGCAGCACTGTGGCCAACGATGTCATGCTCCGCACAGGTCTTGGCGTCATCCGCATGTGGGCCGATGAGGGCAGTCGGAACAGCCGGTTTCAGATGCTCTTCACATCCTTCCAAGAACGTAAGAATCCCTGCCCTTGACTGTTTCTCCTTCAGGAGGTCCTAGGCCGCAGGCCCCGTCAGCTGCTCACCGTGCTTCTCCTTGCAGTGCGAGCACACGAGGGTGTGTCTGACAAGCTCTTTCTGAGATTCTCTCTCTGTCATTTGGGCCCAGAGACAGGAGAGAGTTACAGATCAGTTTTTGATGACCTGTTTCTGCACAGGCATCATAGCCTTGCTTTAGACAGCTCAGCGTTCAGCCGGGAAATGACAGTTTTGTTTCTTTTTGCTTTAGCTCTTACGAAGTGTATGGAACTTGAACAGCTTCTGATGAAGTTTGAGTTTAAATCTTAAAAACCTGCATAAAAATATTTGGTAGCTTCTCTTCAGTAAGCTCCTCTTGCAGTCCCACTTATTGCAAATAGGGCCTAGAGGATGGAGTTCCAATTAACATAGGCAAAGAGAGAGAATTGTTTGGAAAGAGAGTAAACAGAAAAAGTTTCAGAAAATATTTAAAATGGCACAATGGGTGATATCCAGAGTTATGTGCAAAGCACAGCAATTTTAGAAAATTATGTTCTAACAAATAATGAGTCATATTAATAGATATATTTGGAATGTTCTTTAGAAACCCTGAATAACTCATGTTTAATAATTTTATACAAATGAAAAAAACATCCTGAAAAACTCAGCTTTAAGAAATCAACACCTTGTATTTTGAAACAATCTATTTATTAAATAGAAAAAAAATGCTTTTGAAACCTCCAGGATTTCTCGGTGATAGGCACAGCATGCAATATTTTTTTCAGTTCATAAATATTAAATATACTGGACAATTCTTTTATATAGTGAAATTCCTCTCTAATTACCCAGTTGGAGAGTTCTAGGACACCAGAAGTACCAAATGTCACTCAGTCTTTCTAAATCTTGATACCATCATGGAGTGAATTATCTTGCCCAATGTTATTGCAGACTGAAGCAGCATGTTCCCATCATGTCCTCATTTCAGTAGTTGATCAAAAGGTTAGAGGTAGTGCATCTTGATTTCAGCAAGGTATTGGGTCAAAAACAAACAAACAAACAAACACAAACTTGTCATTTTCTTGACTAGAGTAGGTAGAAATTCAGGCTACAAGATAGCACATTTAATGTCCTCACTGATGATTGCTCCACAGTGGACAATAGCTCTTGCCTTTGGTGAGAGGTTAAAGGTGCTTATTTGATATTCTTTTCAGTCTTGGATGATAATACATTGAGAACTCCTATTTAATTTAAATGATATACATATAGTAGGGTTAGCTTATATGTTGGAGAATATTATCAGGTTTTAAACAATATCACAAAAGTCTTCAGTTTTTATCAAAACTGTACCATGAAAGGTAATGGGGGAAAATGAAATTATATATCTTTATCTTTCAAATATTGACTAAAACAACAGTAGTATAGAAGAACCCTAGCTCCTAGGACTTCCTGAAGTTGTATTTCATTCAAACTCATTTTGAGCCAATACTTAAAAATAATAATAATGGACAAAAAATAGCATAGCAGTATTAGCTTATATTAAGGAAATTGAAATAAAAATTCAAAGGAGATCGTCTCATGGGAAGACTGCAGATGACATAATCTGTTCTTTTCTGGCTTTTGTGAATGAGGAAGAGAGTAATCAATTCAAAGGGGCTGAGCAGGAATCCGAAGCCACTGGAAACATGAGACCAGGTCAAAGGAGGAGAAGTGTTTATCTTTGAGATTTTGTTGTTGTTGTTTGAAATGTGATAGCTACCCTAGAGTTATGTTGGTTGGATGGATTAATGTCTGAGAGCTGAAATTTGTTTGCTAGATTGTAGGGAAACATCTAAGTGAAATTCAAGAAAAACATGTCCAGCTCATAGGAATGCTCCAAAACTGAATGGATTCCCATAGAGGATACAGGCTCTGGATGGAGAGTGATCAGTGGGAAAATGGATCATCATGTTACATGAATGGGGGAGGGGGAATGTCGGTGTTTTGTAGGGAAAGGACTGGTAAACCTTGAAGGTCCCATTCAACTCTAACAGTGACTGAGTTCTGTGAGTATTTAGAATTCTGCTTATGCAAGAAATGGTGAATTTTATCATATTGTGCAAATGCCATTAGAAGTATTTCTATCTCAGCTAAAAAATAGAGTTTTCGTGCATGTACGTAAATGATCTCCAGAAGTCCTTCAAGTGGGTAGACATTTCAATGTTGAATTCAGAAAAAAACTTGGCCTTCTTCATCCGTGGGAGGAAAGCACACCGATCCTTTATATTCCGGCACAAGGGGTGGGTTATCACGCTCATTTCAATGATGAGTATTACAAAGCTTTCTCTGTGATTATCTCATCACTTTACAATAAGCTTCGATTAGAACAAATTTATCCTCTGCGTCATGTTGCCTATGCAGCTTTTGGAAATTCTGCTTTTTCTTGCTTTTTTTGGGCAGCTAAAACTGGGTGGAATCTACCATAGCATATGCCTAAAATCAAAGTCTTTGTGTGATGAAGGATGTGGGGATGGACTAAGTCTTTCTGTATTGAAATCAAAGTATTCCAGATATGAGATGATAATTCCAAAACAACAAGAACTGAACTTCAATCAGTGCTACTACTCAGAAATGAGTGGTTATGTCATTTTAAAGGTTCTTAATGAGGAAACAAAGGAATTCTATTTAGAGAGTTTCAAGTTGCACAAATGGTATTGTTTTATTCAATATTGGTACCTAGGAGAGTATGTTGCATTACATTTTTGTTTTTCTTGGTGATGATAGATATAAAGTTTATATAATATAGATCATATACATATATAGCTTATAGATAATGTACTATCTTATATATAATTACATAATACACATTAATATTCATATTTAATATATTTCTCTAATCTTACTCCATAAACACCTGTACACATATGGAGTAAAGATTAGAATTGTGAAAGCAACGACCAGCTTTTCATAGTCAAATAATGAGTTTTTCTTGGTTCCCTGATTCCTTGGTTCCGTGGTTCCTTGCTGTTTTTCTTGGTTCCTTTCTATTTTTCTTGGTTCTCAACATTTATAAGGTAGTATTCCCCAGCACAGTGTTCAGAGTGCATATAGCATATTCAACATATTCAACAATATTCTAAAATCTGTCAAAGGTCTTGGAACCATGTGATTTTTTTTTTTTTACTGTAATTGATACCCCATGTTACATGAGTTTCAGGTGCACAACTTAAGTGATCTGACAAGTTTATCCGTGATGCTGTGTTCACCACAAGTGTAGCTCCTGCTTGTCCCATGACTTCCCTGTGACAGTATCACTGACTGCAATGCTCGTGCTGTGCCTCTTATTCCCGCGATTTATTCATTCTGTAACTGGAAACTTGTAGCTCCCACTTTCTTCGCCTGTTTTGCCCAGCCCCCACACACCTCCCTGTTAGTTCATTCTGTGTATGTATCGATCTGATTTTGCTTTATATTTGTTATATTTTTAGGTGTTAAAGGACAGCTTAGGGTCCATCTATTTCAATCCCAAACATTTCGTGAAGTGAAACAAAATAAGAAAAGATCCAGGAACTTAACTGAATTTCCCAGCCCACCCTCAACTCCATGCTTAGTGACTGAACACTACTGTGGCAAGGACTGAAGACCAGATTCCAAAGGTGCTAAGCTCATTAGCTTACGATACCTTTGTCCCTTGTAAGGAGTGACAGAGCTCCCGTTTTCTAAAGATAATGGTGATAAAGATGGCAGTAACATCAGATAGCACTTACACGTCACCCATATAGCACAGATACGTCTGCCCTGGTTTATACATTTACAAAGGGAGCTTTGATCCTCTGGTCCTATCTGCTGCACCTGAGGTCTACATGTCATTCGAACATGCTATGATCATACCATTTCCATATGACCTACAAGATTAGATGCATGTAAAATTATAACAAGGGACTTCTACTCTGGAACATACTAATTTGGAGACTAATGCAAATAGAAATATACTTTCAATCATCATATTTTTGCATTTGTATCTGAATAAATTCCCGAGAAGGGAAAGAATGTGTAGAGAGAGGGGGGTGAGAGAATCTCAAGCAGACTCCCTGCTGGGCATGGAGTCTGATGTGCAGATCCATTCCATGATTATGAGATCATGACCTGAGCTAAAATCAAGAGTCATTGCTTAACTGACCTGCCACCAGGAGCCCCTGAATCACTTTTTATAAGTCATTGATTTTGCTCTAAAGAATCACTCAATTTTTTGGAAATGTGATTATTGTTGGTATAATTTCAATATTAGACATACTTAATATGTAAAAATTCATAACCAATTATAATGGAATTGTATAAATATACAACAGGGAAATATTATTGAAATGTGTTCAAATTGAGCTGCCTGCCAAACTTTTTGAAACTTTCCTGTGTAACATAAATTTATAATGACTGGAATGGATGAATAACATAAGTAATTCTGAAATTCCACCTTCCGTTGCTTTTCTTTCACTGAGAGGTTTTGCAAAATAAAATCTTAGTCACTTAATACTTGATTAATGAATAATGTATTTCTGTTAAAAACAGACAAGTAAAAAGAGTTGAAAACTTAAGTGTCCATTTTCAGGTTGTAGCATGTTGTTTAAAATAATTTTCTGGGGCACCTGCGTGGCTCAGTGGGTTAAAGCCTCTGCCTTCAGCTCAGGTCATGATCTCAGGGTCCTGGGATTGAGGCCTGAACTGGGCTCTCTGCTCAGTGGGGAGCCTGCTTCCTCCCCTCTCTCTGCCTGCTTCTCTGCCTACTCTCTCTCTGTCAAATAAATAAAATCTTAAAAAAATAAAATAATTTGCCAAAATGACATAATTTATTTAGTTTTGTATTATTTTGTAATAAAGACTGTATCAAGTATAAACAATAGGTTTATTAACAATGAAGACATACATTCAGTAGCATCTAAATTTCAAAGAAAACTGAGTTGAGGGGCACCTGAGTGGCTCAGTGGGTTGAGCCTCTGCCTTCGGCTCAGGTCATGATCTCAGGGTCCTGGGGTCGAGGCCTGAACTGGGCTCTCTGCTCAGTGGGGAGCCTGCTTCTCCCTCCCTCTTGCCTGCCTCTCTACCTACCTGTGATCTCTCTCTGTCAAATAAATAAATAAAATCTTAAAACAAACAAACAAAACAACAACAACAACAACAACAACAAAAAGACTTTTAAGTTGAAGGATTCCATGGAAGGCAGAATTTTGAGATGAACCAAAAGATCCCACCTTTGGGTGTAGAAGTCGCTAACATCTCTTTCCCCTTGAAGGAGACAGAACCCATGAGAACCTTGGGATATCATTCAGTGATTCAGTTGCATTCTGTGGCAAAAGTTATTTTGAAGATGTAAATACATCTCTTAATCAATTGACTCTGAGTTCATCAAAAGGGAGATTACCTTGGGCGGACCTGAGTGATCAGGTGAGCTCTCCGAAATAAGGAGAAGCCTCAGCTGCTGACCTACAGAAGGAATGCGGACAGGTGTGTTGTGAACAGCGGCTCAGGGAGCTCAGCATCCCTGGCCACCAGCTCACAAGAAAATGGGAACCTCAGTCATAAAACTGCAAGGAAATGAATTCTGCCACCAAACTGAGTGAGCTAGTAAGAGAACCCTGGGCCCAGGTGCAAACCACAGCCCCAGCCAACACCTTGTTTGCACCTTAAGAGACCCTATCAGAGGGCCCAATGTCCAGGCTTCTGATGTTGTGTGGTTATAAATGGGTATTGTTTTAAGACCCTAAACTTGTGGTGGTTTGTTAACGGCAGAAGTGAAGCTCTGAATTTGGTGCTGAAAGGGAGCTGTTGCCATAACAGATATCCAAGATTGTGGAACAGCCTTGGATTAGGTAGGCGTCAAGGGTTGGTTAAATTTTGAGGAGCATGATAGAAAAAGCCGAAATTAGATGAACACAATAAATCTGGACTCTGAGGACTGCCAGGGACAGAAGTGGGGGGGGGGTATGTTGTTAGAAACTGGAGGCCGGAAAGTCTTTGTTTGGCAGTGGCAAGAAAGCTCAATGAAATCATGTCCTGCAGGCAATCAGCAGGCCACCTGGTGAGTGACTAACACTAGCCATGAGGCAAAGCAAATTACCTCGGAGAGCATTGAAGGAATAGCCTGGTTTCTCTTATTGTTTATAGAAGCTTGTGAGGGAAGGGGGACACATTGAGGGGAGAACCCATAAGTAAAAAGCAATTAGGACCCAATGATTTTGAAAATTGTCAGCTTCTCTGGGTGGTGGAGGTGTTAAAAATCAGAATGAGTGCTGAATGCACGGCAGAGAGATGAGGTGGGGCGTGTGACTATAGAGCCTTTGCTAAACAACCGGAAACAGAAAAGCAACTGTCAGTAACAGAAGGGCCCTTTCCAGAGGCGAAAGGTGTGCCTCATGGATCTTTCAGTCAAACCAGAGGGCATCCAGGGGGACAAAGGCCAGGACCCTCTGCCACATCAGCAGGAGACAAGGAGAGACACAAGATCATCTCAGAGAGTTTGGGTGAGTATTTGTGTGAGGGCAAAACCCAGTGAGTTTCAAGCAAGGGCCATGGTGTTGTTGAGGAAATCATCCTAGCAGGAACACTTCCGGTTTGGACTGAAAGGAGTGGAGTATACTGATGAGAAGATATCATTAGAACCCCTAAATTCTTGTGGCAGGAAGCCACCAGCTAAAACTGCTCAACTACCAACATGTGGCACCTTTCAAAGAAAGGAAGAATGACTCCAAGAGCAGCACCAAGAGCCTGGAAGGTGAAGCCCACACCAGCAGAAGGCTTTTCCCAGGACTGGAAACATGGTCCAGTGAAATCCAGCATTTACCCTGCTGAACTTCAAAACTATTACTATTTACTCTCCATTCTCCCCATTTCCAACCAGAATCTCTATGTCCATTATTCTGTGCCTCTCCCACCATTGTGTTTGGGGTGTTGGAGTAGGTGGCTTGTCTCTTTGATTCTCTGGGTCCCTGGGTGGAGGGGAAATGGACCCCAGGGACTGCAGTTCAAGGAAGGCACCCAGCAGCCTCTTCTACCACATTTAGATGGTTTGGACATGGGGTTTGGGACTTTGAGTGGGTGCTGCATTGTGATGTCACTCCTGGGAGCTTTCAGAAAGGGAGAATCTGTTTTGTATCCATGATAGAAGAGAAGCACTGGGAGTCAGTGGGTAGGCTGTGATGGGCAGAATTTTGTGATAACCCCAATATTTCTACCTCCTGCTCTTCAGGCCTTGTATATACCCTCCCCTTGTGTGCAGGAAGAATCTGTATCATGGGATGTCGTGTTCTATTTTGTGGCAAAAAGGATTTTGCATAAGTAGTTACAGTCCCTAAACAGTTGATTCTGAATTAATCAAAAGGGAGATTCTCGTGGGTTTGAATATACACACAGAAGTATTGGTAATAGTCTTTAAGCCCTTTTAAAAGAAGTTGGAAAGGTCAGGCATGGAAGAAGTCAGAGGCATTCTAAGCTGTACAAATACTCCTGCTAACTTAAAGAAGCATGCTGAGCAGTTGTAGAGAAGGCTAGGTGGCAGAGCAGGGTGGGTGGGCTTTGGGAGCTGAGAATGTCACCCAGTTGAGAGCCAGGAAGAAAGGAGGAGCCTCAGTCCTATAGTCCCAGAGACTGAGCTCTGCCAACAACTTGAATGAGCTTGAAAGGGACCCTCATGCTTCAGGTGAGACCCAATCCTGCTGCCTCCTTGAATGTTGGCCTCGTGAAACCCTAAGGAGAGAACCTACTCAACCCAGACTTCTGACTCACATAACTGTGAGATACAAGCAGGTGTTGTTTTAAGCCAGTAAGTTTGTGGTACTTTGTTACTCATCAGTAGAAAACCAAAACACCTTCCTATTGTAATGATGTACACTTTTGAGTGCAATAGATAATCTAGCTGTCCATCTACATATGTTACTTACATATATTAACTAATATATTATTATTTATTAACCGTATACTGCCATATCTAGAAGTTTGGTAGTTGAGATGTGACAAGGTAGAATGGTAGGAAATATATAAAAATAATCACTCCAACATCAACTTGACCCTAAAAGTTGAGTAACCACCACTATATTATTAACTTAGTTATCAGGGTTTTCATTTTGATACTTGCTTGTATGCTTTCGTTTGTTCTTTTGTTACTTCCGCAAACATGTGAGCACCCAGGCACAGAAATGAATGGATGGGTTGCTACCGCACTCACTCAAACTGAACTCCAGCCTGTGACTCACTTCAGAAAATGTGGATTTCTGTCTGGTACTCTGCACCACACTCTGACCACATAAGTCCTCAGTTACTTTAGTAAGTTATCCACTGAGACACTGTATTCTAAAATGCCTGGTTCTTTTCTTATAGGGGATTTTCCTCTCTCTCCAGCCTTGGTTTAGATTAGTAGAATCTTTACGCTTCTGCTGCAGTGATCAATGATTATTTCGTGGTTCAGTTTTATTATCGTTTCTTGTCTGGAGCCTATTGTGGTGTGCCGTCTGCCTCTTGTGTACACAATTTAGGTTCTGTCCTCGATAGTGCGCCTTCCCAGTTTTGCAATATACATGTACACTTGTTATAGGACCTCAGTAAACTAAATTTGGTAGATCCTAAAGGAGGAAAAGTATACAGATATTTGATTATGAATGTAAAATGCACCAAGTTCAGTGGCACTCTGAGATTATACACCAGAAAATATTGATGATAATCAAACTCACAACAATAATATTTAATGTCTTCTCCAGAAAAAGCAAGGCCAAACACATTTGCAAGATTAAGGTAAATGGTAAGACTGAAAAGCATTGTATTTACATGTATTTCATGAAAGGAGAAAAAGTGGTATTTATTACAGGAAGCCATGTTACCAGTTATAACAGACCAAAATGTAAAGTGATGCATTTACTGAGAGAGATCTCCATGCCTCACTGTTATGACTTTGGTGTGTTTTAAAAAGTTTAAGACTACTTCATTGATACAGGAAATATTTACTTATATCTCTCCTACAGCTGCATCAATACCAGATGGCATAGATTGAAAGACCAGTAATACACAAAATAGGTGGGGAAAATTGCTACATATATGTCTGATTTGGGCATGTCTTCTAAAACAGACATAAAACACTTTACAGACAAGAGAACATATCAGATATATAAGCATACAAAATTTAAGATATGTATTATTATAAAAACATAATTAAAATTTAAAAAGGAAAAGCTGAATTGAGCAATTGAAACAGAAACAGCAGGCAGTGGGTAAATATTCTTAACTGATAAGGAATAAAGATTGCGTAAGATGATTAGAGAAAGTTATATAAGCATACCAAAAGGAAATGGGGCAAATAAAGTGAAAATCTAACATCCAGAGAAACATAAATGGCTTGTTGGTACAGGAAACACACACCTATCCATATTAGTGAACAAAGAGATGTAAATTCCAATAGGAAAAAGACCTCATTTTCATCAATCAAATTGCTTTACAAAAAATAGCAGTAATAAAATACCCAGTTTGGGAGATGTTGTAGTAAAATGAGAATAGATGTATGCTGGTACAAAAGGGGAACTTTTCTGAAGGGTAACTTAGCAATATTTATCAAAATTCTAAAACAGGTTTAAAAAGTTAAAAAAAGTGCATCAAAAAGTACATCAACAGTTGTGTTCTGATTACCCTCAGAAATAAGCTACCAGGTTTTAAATATATGTTTTTAAACATATGTGTTCAGAACAGAGCAAATGGTGGTGCCTATCCTGTTAATTAATGGGATAATAACATACCGAAATTTTCATAGTCAGTAGTTTCTTACTTGCAAATTTAATGAGGACTTTGGGCAAGGAATTATAATATAAAATTGTATAGTCTGCTAGGGACCCAGCCTTCCTTTTTAAGCATGTGGTTGAGTCCAACTGTAGCATCAAAAAAACAACTATCAGGAATATTTTAATATTTGAAGTTATTTATTGGTGGACATTTATTATTGACTTGGTCATTTAACTCAAATTATGTTTTTAAATAGTATGCATGTAGATACACAGGTCAGTGGAATAATTAACATTTTAAATTCAATTTCCTTGGGTGACCTTTTAGACTAAAATATTTAAATCATGTTGATTTTTACATGTATTTGTTGAATTACTTAGAAAATTTTGCAAAATTTTCATTGAACTTTTTAGGTCAACAGTGTCTTTAGTTAAGTTGTCAGTCTGCCAGGGAGCCTGTGGACAAGAATAAAGGCAGTAAATTCCTTGAAATTTTTGGTAGGCTCCTTGGGGATAACATATATTGATTTCTTTGACTCTGACTTTACAGCTGGTGTAGTTTATTTATGTCTACCACGGAAAGTAGACTGTGTATAGTCATTGTCTGCAGACAGAAAACTATTGTTCTGAATTGTTATCCTTTGAACTAGGAGAATCACAAACTTGAGGTTATGATGGCCCATGTTTTCTCCACTCTAATCTTTATTTACCTCAGTTCCCACTTTTGGGACTTGGCATATTTGACAATGAAACCAAATATAGTAATTTTAACAGAACAGCATGTTTCTACAACTGTTGCAGACATGGGTACTAGAGTCATGAAAATAAAGCCTGAGACACATGTCCAAGTACAATAATCATTAGAGTACTGACCCCAAAGAACCATAATATCCTCCTTAAGGTCATGCAGTCCTGTCTGATTACAGATGATGAATAAATCATCATGTAGCTGACCCATGGCAGATGTAACATAGTATAAAAATGTACGCTCATTCTTGGAATCAAACAGACTGGATAAGATCATGATGTGGCTCATGGCCTATGTGAGGAAAGAAATGGCCTCTGTGGAATATAATTTTCTCATGAAGATGCTTTTCTTTTCTTAATATAATGTCTTTTTGGAGCCATAGCAATATGCTATTCTAGCAGAAAGATTGGGGGAATCTAATAAATGTGAGTGGGATTAGAATGAAACTGTGAATAGATTTTCTTATATTTAAAAGAGTTAAAATGTATCTTAATAATACTGGATATTTTGACAGATAACTAAGTCACATTGGAACATAGAGTTTTGGAGGCAGATACTGATCTTTCAAAAGAAAAATATTTGAAGATGATAAAGGAGATGAAGAGAAGAGGCACAAATCTATTTCTGGCCTGAAATCTGTTCAGCATTATTCAAAAAAAAAGGTCATATTCTCTAATTGCATAGCCTCAGGGCCCTTTTAAGTTTAAAATATAGTGGTAGGGGGAGTTTTTCCACTTATTTTGGGGAAAAAGAAAACATTTGTTTTCGGGACAATTCTGATGGCCAAATATTTTTTTTTACGTTTTGTTTTTCTGTAATTAGAATATCATGATTAAAAACGATACTTAGCAGCAAGCTATACACTTTTGAATCCAGTTTTGGAAGTTTTTGAATTCTTACTCAGATGCTTACTCATAATTGTTATCTCTGATGTTTTAGATTTTTCTTCCCTTGAATTCATTAAGAAAAGTTTTCCTCTTTCCTAGAAATTGAAATCATTGTCAGAATTAATGGGAAGCTGGCCCTCCATATCCATCTTACTATTGAAAAATTTTTGCTCTGATGTCTGTCAGTCAACTGGTATTTAGTAAGCATCTCCAAAGGGCACGTGTTACTCAAAGCCCAAGTGATAAAGCAGTGAATAAGACAACTCCCTGGTTTTACCTTTTTGTAAGAGGAGGAAAAAGATGTACGGGTACGTTAAGTAAAGAAGATAAACTCCAGTCCTAATAAGTACTGTGGGGAAACAACAACATTGGGTAACATGGTGGGCAAGGGTGTGGATCTGGGGGTCCCGTGGTTATGGTGGGTGATGTTGGAGTAAAAGAGGCAGCTGGGTCAAGATTTTGGAAGAGCAGAAGGGGTCCTGAGAAGTTTGGGATTTAATCTAACTTTTTAAGTAAGGTTTTAGAGTGTTTGAAAGTGGGGTGAACCATGGTCTGATTTACAGTTTTAAGTGACCAAGTTTCCTCTGGCGGCTGTGTCCATGGATCCGCTACAGGAGAGAAGTTGGTGACAAGTGCCCGTGAGCCACTTGTACCAGTGGAGACGACGGCAAGAACTTGGTAGATGGATTGATGATGGAGAGATAGAGAAATAGAGAGATGAGATGATAGAGAGAGATAGAGATAGACAGACAGACAAATAGGGCAGACACAACTAAAGGCCTTTTGGATGTAGTGTTGAGGAAGAAAGGGCCCAAGAATGACCTCAACCTTCAGTGTTAACAGCCGAGAGGAGGGGGATAGTCCTGTCCCTTATTAATGTCAGGAAAGTGTGCGGGGAAGATTGGGTTGGGGGAAGGGTAGTTAAAGAGGATTAAGGTGACAGCTGTTTCTGCAAGCCTATCCAGACATGTTCCATTTGAGACGGTCCTTAGAATCCCGAGTGGAGATGTTATGTAGGAGTTTGATGGTTTGGTATAAAGCTGGACCTCAGCTGGGAGACAGAGCCAGAAGGGTGAGCCCAGGAGAAAAGAGAGTGTCAGAGACTTTGAGTCTGCTGGGATCCCCTAGGGGAAGACCGTGGATAGAGAAGAGAAGGGGCCTCAGATGATGACCCTGGAAAAGTCCTCTCTGTCATCTAAATCAATTAAAATTGTTGAATAAAAGTAATTGAATTTCCAAGTATGCTAGATCTCACTCCTTAGTATGAATTCATTACTTAAATATATAATGCGGATATGTATCCCATTTACATATTTATGATAAATTTAAGCTTTATTTCCATCTCCCAAGCAAAGGAACTGATAGGCTCTAGAGCACCTGGAGTGTCAGAAAGTTTTAATAAGTCAGTGTCTTCAAGGCTGATAAAAGTTGAATTAAAAAATGGAAGCAGGGACATGTAAGCGTTCTCCAAGCTACGTCCTCACTCTCCTGCTGCTCCGCACATTTCTGTGACCATTTCCACTCCAACTTGAGATGGGAGAACTCACGAGGATTAACGACGAGCAGAAGTAGAAGACCCAGTGATGTGAGTGTGTGCGCGTGTGTGGCTGCACCCACACAGGCCAGAACAGAGGGGGTGGGCTTTTGACAAACTTCACATCAAAGAATTTCAAAGCACCTGAGGCAGGCGAGAATCAGGAGTTTGTGCATGGAGAGAACAAGACTGGGTCAGGAGGTGTGGAGGGAGCATCTGAGCTGTCATTTACGTGGTAGAATCAGTAAGGAAAATAGGATCATCACTTCTATTTCTTGGTGGATTATCATGTCCTTTGACTTTGAAAGAACCTACTAATGATAGTTTTATTAACCATAAGACACACATATTTGAAGTATCGGTGTTTCAGAAAGAAATCTGCCAGTTTCTAATTTCCGTTTTAATATTCCCTAAGGGTAGCATTTAGTGAATTACTGAATTTAAAAAGAATGCAACTGGGTGAAAACACTAATTTGAAAAGAGGTGTGCACCCTTATGTCTACGGAAGCATTATTTACAGTAGTTAAAGTACGGAACCCTCCCAAGGGTCCCTCAGTCGATGAGTGGATAAAGAAGATGTGGTGTGTACACAATGGAATGTAACTCAGCCATTAAAGAATGAAATGTTGCCATTTGCAACCACATGAATGGATCTGGACAGTATTATGCTAAGGGAAGTAAGTCAGAGAAAGACACATGCCATATGATTTCACTCACCTGTGGAATATAAGAGGGCAAACAAAAGAATAAAGAAAGAAAGAGACAAACCAGAAAACAGTCTCCTAACTGCAGAGAAGAAATGGGTGGCTGCCAGAGAGGAGGTGAGAAGGGCGATGGGTGAAACAGGTGAAGGGGGATAAAGACAGCACTTACCATGGTGACCGCCGAGTCACAGAGTTGCTGAATCACTACATTGTACAAATGAAACTGAAATTCTACTGTATGTTAACTATACTGGAATTTAAAAACAACTGAAAAAGAGAAAAAAATAATAACAATAAAAGGAAAGCCCTTGTGAAGAAATGACCCCAGTAGTGAGGAAGGAACGTTAGTAACTTCAGCATTAAACAGTACTATAAATTTTAAAACTTTAAGTACCGAAGTGGAACAATATTTATAAACATGTGGCACAAGACTGAAAAATGATGAAACATTCAAGATGAGACCTTTAACATTAGAGTAAATACATTTTATGACTCTTTATTAAAATTTTAAATAAAACTTCCTTTATGTTGAGTGTTGTGACTGCCCTTCTTTCTCTTGTCCTCCCTCACCTAATTCAGATATGCCCAAAATTATTTTGGTTGTTTTCTACGGAAGTTTTTATTTCTTAAAAATCAACAACATATAGGTATGTGTTGTTTGTCTCAGACGCCTGTAGGATTTAAACATTGGGGTAGAGTGAAGTGCTATTTCAGGAAATATGGTGCATGCTTGCCACCTTGTGGTGAGAGTGGGAACAAGGGAGCATTTCAAAACAACCCCAAAGAAAGCAAGGAATTCAGAGAAAACGAAGTTCACTAATTATCTTTAAATATAGTAAGGTATAAATGTTATGTGAAAACTATTATTTTACTGTTTAAATGACAAAAGAGAAGATTTTAAAAAATATTATTTGGTACTATTTTCATGAAAAGTTAAAAGGTGTCTCTGAATCACAAAAAATAAATGTGTGTGTATGTACAGATACACAAGTGTAGGTATACCTATTTTATGTGTATATGTTCATATGGAACATTTCTCAATAAAAGCTAAATATAATTTGTGAATATCCTAGAAATGGTCATTGCCCACATTTTTGCTTAATATTGCCAGTAAAATCTTCCATGTGTATATTTGTATGTGAAGCTTTGTAATTTAAAACAATCTGTTTCCTAATGTCTCATCCAGCTTTATACCTTAGTAATTTCCCATGCTGTTCTTTATTCCCTCAAGAAATAAGAATTCTATCATGATAATTTTTGAACACTAGGGTAAGACTTCTCAAGAGTTTGCTTTGGCTTTTCTTTCTGTTCTTGTTTGTCTATCAAGCGGTAAACTAATAAAATTGGAGCATCTGGATTAAACAAAGTTAGATGGGCTTCATGGTACCCACTTCTGTGAACAAGGGAGGGTTTACCAAAAGCTGATAATGGAAGGGCACCATGCTTCTCAGTCTTACTGATCCATAGTACATTTCTCCCTTGCTAGAGCAAAATGTTGCATTAAATTTCATGTTTCCGAAGAACTTATCATGAAATATTTGGATAAATATTCACTTAAGATATTTTAAATTGAAATTTTAAAATTGGACTTAAAGTACTCATTGATGCTTTCAAAATCTGCATCTGTATGTTGTGTTTCTCTGTTCCTAAAACTTTTTTATTACAGTTGTAGAACAATGTTGTCACTTTTTTTCCAACCTCAATTTATGGGATCACTAAAAACTTCAGAAAAAACACTCAGGGAGCCAGAAAAAAACACTCAGATTGGAGCCAAAACACCCAGATCTATTATACACACTTGCTGGTCTTGGCTTTCCAGGATGGGACTTGAATCTCTCTTTCCAATTTGGTGTTAGAAAATGCACATATCTTGATCATCTTATTATCCTGTGAATCAGAAGTATCATAACTATCTTCTACATCTAAACCTTCCTCCTTTAGTGTAGTTTAAGCATGTGGTAAGATCAGCATTTACCATTGTATTTAACATGCATAAAATCTATTTTCTCTTTCCTTTTTAGAATTGAACTTCAGTATATGAAATATAAAATACTAGGCATGAGTAGAGCAAAGAAATTACTCCCCAAGATGTTAAAATAACTCAGCAAGTCTCAGTTTCAGGAAAGTCCTGAACACATCTAGAAAGGTGTGTAGTTGACTATAAAAGTGGAGACTGGTTACAGACTTACCCTTTTTTTTCCTTTTTATATGAAAATACTACAACAACATATATTCAAAGAGTTGGAGCTTCAAGTTTCTGGTGTACTAGTGACTTTGCTTTCACATTTAAATATATTGCTAAATTCATATAATTACTTTCAAGAAAGAAAAGGGATAAACGCATTAATTTCTGCAAGTCTTGTAAGGTTAATTACTGGTATTACTCGTCATTGTTCCTTCATGTTATATTAGAAATAATTTGAAACCATTTTGTGACTCCTAGGAGGGAGTTGTCTGCTTTGCATGTGGGATTGGATTTTTGTGGAATGAATGATGGGTGTTGTAGGAAGTAACAGCTTGGAGAAAGATATGCTAGGGACACACTAAAATTAATATTCCCCAGACATTTTTGAGAAAAAGATGTTTCACGATACATTCCTGGTGATGAACAGGGCTGTCCCAGAGCTGGTGTGCACCGCTGTGGGGGAGTGCCTGGTGAGACATAGTGGTCAGCGTCCCGCTGCTCCCACGGGTTGGTTCCCATGAGCTGATCATTAGATATTTTAAATATCACCCTGAGGTATAATAGCTTATACACCTATGTGCTGAAACCATTTAATTATTTCTCTTACAGTGTTGTACTCACTACAGAACAGCTATGTCTTTTATTACACAAAAGACTAAACACATCTGTGTATAACTCATCTTTTTAGACACCGTTTATTGCTATCATGTATGAAATCATTCGTTTAGGTCTGCATGGTCATCCAGTGTTGGTGAGAGATCTGTGAATGACCGTGTTCTCGTAAAGGTATTTTTTTTTTACTTGACGGGTAACTACTTTTAGAATGACCGTTATTTAACATTACATCGCTCTACTTTCATATTCTGTATCTCCTTAATATTATAGGTTATATTTATTTTTTTAATTTTGGGTAATTATCATCATAATTCAAAACCAGCTACCATGTATCTATCCTATATTGGCTACAGTTTCTCAAGATTGATAACCTTTCCTTTTCACGACTGTATGTGGTAGTCAAGATTAGCCTCCCTTATATAGGTGTAACTGAAATTGGGCGATCTTAAGGAGCATTGGCTCAAGTTTGCACAACCTGTAAGGGACGTGTCTGGGTTTCAGTCTCAAGCAGTTTGGATCCACAGCCCCCGTGCAATGCTTGCATTCTGGAACAGTTTACGATTACAGCTTTAATGCTTGTGTCCACAGTTCTCGGCATTATGAAATCACTTAGGTAAGTATGATCCTTATTACCATTTTACAGATGTGATAACTTAGTAAGTGTTCGTGGAAGGAGCCATCTATCCTTTGGGGTTACCACTCCGCGAAGCTGAGACCCAGCTCTGCCCACATCAGGACTCTGCCGTCCTGGATTGAAGTGTCTGGAGAAACACAGGCTAAGCTTCGTTATAAAGTGCAGTCTCTTATATAGCCAAATAATAATAATAATAAAAATAATAACGCTTTGCACAGAAGGGTATATTTTGGTTCAGGAGGGAGGAGGGAACGGTGAGGTAAGACTCATTTTTGTGGGGTTAGGATATCCAATTTCTGTGTTACCTGCAGGATTTGTATCAAGAACAATGCTGCAGCTGTGCATGTGATATTCTTTTGACTGACTAGAGTAGTTCACTACACTCAGTTTCTGTCCTTCTCTTAAAAGAGAAATACTTAGCATTGTATCTAAATAATAAAACAGGGATGTTCAGTAAGTCCTTCCACGAAGCAAGGTTGCAGAGTGTACTCATATTTCAATACACTTTAAAACGGTTCAGAGAGGGGGCATCTGGGTGGCTCAGCCAGTTAAACATTTGGCTCTTGATTTTGGTTCAGGTCATGATCTCAAGGCTGTGATATTAAGTCCTGCATCAGGCTCTGTACTCAGTGAGGAGTGTGCTTAAGATTCTCTCTCTCTCTTTCCCTCTCTCTCCCTCACTCCCTCTCTTAAAAAAAAAAAAAAAAAGTTCAAAGACAAAAAGCCATGAGAATATTTTTTTCTATATAGTTAGTTTTTAAAAAGCCAATATGAAGCTACATTTGCTATTCTTTTTTTTAAAGATTTTATTTTTTTATTTGACAAGGATCATAAGAAGGCAGAGAGGCAGGCAGAGAGAGAGAGGGGGAAGCAGGCTCCTGCTGAGCAGAGAGCCCAATGTGGGGCTCGATCCCAGGACCCTGGGAACATGACGTGAGCTGAAGGCAGAGGCTTTAACCCACTGAGCCACCCAGGTGGCCCTACATTTGCTATCCTGATAGCAACAGAAAACCTCCTTCCAGAAATAAGTAGATTCTTGATGTTGGGAACCATGCACGTGAGGTAGTCTGAACTGAGTATTGCTTCCTCGATGGCCATGTTATTGTGAGTAAATCTCATCCTTCAGTTTTGTTACAGATAGTTTTAGGAAATAAGGTGGCTGGTTTTTAAGAGGCAAGAGCTAATGACAATGCATATTGAATTTCTAAGTAGAACAAGTCCTTCACAAACCGGTAGAATGTGTCTTTCTCTGCCATAGTAAGAGAGCCAAGGAAATGATCTGAGGTGTAGTTTCTGAGAATATCACAAATTGGATTATACCTGAAGGTTAGTTCTCCACTAATAAACATATCTGTTAGATTCTTCTGCTTTCTGGGACACTCAGGTAGGCACCCTGGCCGGAGTTAATCTGTTTTTTCTTTCCTTTTCTTTTAAGCATTTCATTTATTTATTTATTTATTTGAGAGAGAGAGAGAGGGCAGGGGGAGGAGCAGAGGGAGAGGGACAAGCAGTCTCCATGCAGACCATGGAGCCTGACACGGGGCTCGATCCCAAGACCCTGAGATCAAGACCTGAGCCCAAATCAAAAGTCAGATGCTTAGCCAACTGAACCACCCAGGCACCTCCAGAGTTAACCTTCTGCTCAGGAACAGTAATCAATTAAAAGTATCTGTTGAGTATTTACTATAAGCCTAGAAATGTTAAACCATATGAGACATTAAAAATGAACATTTTTAAGAGGCATCTTAGTCTCCAAGAACATGTGGGGAAAGATGATAAGCATATGCTACATGCTAAGGTCTTTTGAAAATTTTAAGTATAATAGGATTTAAGAAGAAGATAATTTTCTTGGTAGCTTGGAATAATATTTCAAAACTGCACAGAGAATACAGTGCTGATACGATTTGGATAGCAGAGTGGGGAATGGATATTGCAGGACAGAGAGAGGGGAGGAACATGTTTGGCTCCTGAGCCACAGATATCTGGAATGTGCGGAGGGTCACGGGAAGTGATGTCAGTGTGTAGAATGTGTCCAGACATCCTCGAAAGCACAGTAAGAACGTAGCTTGCTTTGGGAGGCAGGAAGGTGCCATTTTGTCTTTTCAGCGGGAGGTAGAAATAAGATCTTTAATGAACCATTGCCTATGTCCATTTACATGAGAGAAATAGACATACAAGAACATTCAGAACCCAATATAAGTTGTTATATATTTGTTTCTTACCCACTGCAAGATTTGCTTCTTTATTTGTGTTTGTCATTTTCATAACAATTCTGTAAATTCTGGCAAAAGTAAGAAGAAGATGGAATGGTACCCAGAATAATAATAACTGGAAAGAACGAGATAATTAACTGGCACATTTCCCTAATCACTTGATGTAAAGAAGTGCGTCAGGAATGTGATTTCTTGACAGTCCTGATTACCTGTTACATTACCAGTCAACCACCAATATTTAACCATAGCTGATACTAGTACATTGGTTTATAAGAGACGTTCACAACTTACAAACCAGCAGAATTAGAAACAAAATCCCATTTGGAGAATTCACAATTCAAGTTTCAGCGCTCTTACCTATATTCTCTTGTATTGCATTCAATTACAGAGTCCAATGTCATTTTTATTTCCATACTTAAAATTTTAACAACTAACCCATTCTACCTAATAATAATTGTAGCAATTTTTCCAACTTATTCTGGAAGGGCAATAAAATATATGCCCTCTTAAAGGTATTTTTTTTCTTTACTTGGTGGATAACTGTGCTTTCAGAACCACCCCAATCTATTAGGGCATACTTATTTTTTATGTTTATTTATTTATTTATTTATTTTACTAAGGCATTTTGCAGCTACTCCATTTGTAGAAAACTCCTTCTTGTTCTATGTACACATTTTGACAACATTCATTATCTGCTTAACAGACCGTATCAGTTCTGCAAAAGCCATTATGGTTGAATACAGAAATTTAAATTTCATTCCTTACTAAAGAGCAGATTTTTGCAATCATATATCAGATCATTAAATTTTACATTATAAAAGGCTTACATGATGCTTAACAAGTCACCAGCCCATGTTTAGCATGATATTTTCTTTTCAAAATGACTACTGTATATTTTCTACTCTACAATATGTTTGTTTGTTTTTTGTTTGCAAAATGACCACCACATATTTTTAAATCTTTAGCCGGAGACCTAAAGTCAAACCAAGCCAAGGGAAGAAGGAACTGCCCTTCTGGGAAGGGTGAGGGAAGAGTGTGGAGGCAGGGCTGTGGAGATCCAGAAGGAATCACTTTGCTTGAGTTAGCTCTATCTTTGCCGTATTTTATTTTCAAGATTTGAGTGTTTTTTTTGTTTTGTTTTGTTTTGTTTTTGTTGTTATTACTATTGTTAGGATTCCTCTAGGTGTGTTAAAATACACCAAGTTGCTGTATGCAAATTATTTGCCTGCCGTTTTTGGTTAGTATAACAAATACATTTAAGGAAGGTAACTTTCTAAAATACCCATGATATATATAGTCTTGAAGGTGAAAAAGTCATTACCACATGACTGGCATTTAAGTAGTACTGATCAGTAATAAATCTTTACTCATCGATTAGCCACTGTAAATGATGTATTTTATATCAAATATGTTTTTCTAGAATCTATCCTTAAAAGGGTTTTAAAACTACTATTGAAAAAAAAAAGAAATACTAAAGTCACATTTTATAAGATAGGTGGGATCACTGTGAAGGTAAAAACAAAAGTTAGCTATAAATTATGAACTATAAACTACCATCCCTAATTCACTGTTATTCCAGAGCCTGATTATTGTAAGCATCCTATTACTTTGTTAAATAAATGTATTTCCTAATATTGAAGCCATATCTAATGTTATACTTTGCTATGTTAAACTCTTCACTATTTCTCATATCTATGTATTGGATACCTTCCATGTGTTCTTATTTTACCTCCCAGCACCCTGAGTATACATTGTAACCTGAGATCATGGATTACTGTACCTAAAGTTACTAGGACGTATGAAATACATGCAAAGTAGGCTAATTTCATCACCATGCATATGTTAAATGTTGATGAGAACAATACATTTTTTCTTATGTTGTTCAGGATTAATTTTCCCTTGTTCTGAATTTCCATGGTGTTCTTTGTTTTGTTCATGTGCTTCAATGATGCTATAAGGATGTTAGATGTATACTTTCTTCATTAGTATTTTGCAAGTCTGTGCTTTACGCAATTATTTCAATGTTAATTGAATGAAGACTTTTTGCACAATACTACATTTGTACAGACAGAATTTCAGTGTAAAGCATAGCATTATCCATGTAGCAGGCACTTTATTTTTGTCAAATGAATGCACCGAGACAAAGAAAAAAAGAACCCATGTAGATAATGTACTTCATTTTTATGATGGAAACCCCCTGTGCCAGTTTTATAAACTAAGCACATCTAGAGAAGCGCCAGCCCTGTTAGCGACACAAGGAATAATTACCACAATGGCAGCACTTCTGAGAACAGAATGTCGGGTGATTTATCTCAATTTGATGGAAAATTATCATTCTACTCTTTTTGTTTTTAGATTTGCAATATGAGTGATTTACTACTGAGTATCAGGTCTAACTTTTTTCTTCATTTTCCTTCCCCGCTCTTATCTTTAGCTCCCTGTGAAGGCAATACATTCTTCTGCCATAGTAACATGTGTATTAACAATACACTGGTCTGCAATGGACTACAGAACTGTGTGTATCCTTGGGATGAGAATCACTGTAAAGGTAATGATAAAAAATTTGCAGAAGTCCTCTGCCTGTAGAGTGGGAAGAGGTTTATTATGATGTGGAAATGTATCAGAGGGACTTGAAAATTGACATGCATATGGGCTTTGTGGAACCTTCTGTATATTTTGTAATTCATGTGTAAACGTCTTTCTTTGCTTTTGCCAGAAGTTTCCTTATTCATTAATGTGTAGTAGAGAATCTTTAACATTTGAATGCTCATTGAAGACACCTTGTTAGTGCCTGCAGAGCCCTGGAGAGGAAAGGCAGCTTTTAGTGCAGTTTGTTTTTCCTGTCAGACCTGGTGCCCTTCCTCTGTGCCTGCACTTCTCACTCCAGTCTGTCTTCACTGGACTGTGTGCATGTACTCTAGGGGGAAGGTGCATTGAAGGAACATTTGTGCTTTCAGGTAATTCCAGCCACTTAACTTGACTTCCGTTTTGCTACCAAAATGCTTTTCTTCCTTTCCAATGAAAATAGCTCCCAATGTCCGTGCTCCCTTTTCTAGCTTGAACACAAAGGTTTGTTTATGTAGATAACAATCCGTGGCTTGGCTATGAATGTTGCTTGTTTTAGTTAAGTTGAAAAATGCCAGGCATATTCTTTTATTCAGGTTCAATATTAACTGATTTGTAAGGGGAAAAGAACAGGCAATGAACCCTTTCATGCTTCAAGTCCAGTATTGTCTATTAAAATGTCTTCTGTGGATGGAAGCCAAGAGGCATCACCATAGTAGGCATGGTTCATGAACCATGAAGGAGAAAGGCATATGCAGCCTTCATTATTTTGATGGTGGGAGTAGGTGGTTATTCAAGGAACCACTTCTGAATGGATGGGAGACTAAGTTATCTGTTTAGTAGAATCTTATTTAAATCAGCATCATTAATGATTGGTAGTCATAAGCTTTATTTGCCCAATGGGATTTGTTCCCACATATATAGGACCATTTGACATGAGAGAGAAGTGAAGAGAATGTGAATGGATAGGTTTTATGAGCTTCCATGTTTATCTTCTCCAGATGGCAAGACCACTATTTTGATTTCTACTTCATTCTCTTTTAGGGAACACACCTTTACCATTTCGATCTTTGTGACAGCCTACCCTCAGAGATACTGCGGGTTCCATTCTAGACCACCACGATAAAGCTAATGTAGCAATAAAGCGAGTCAAATGAATTTTTTGGTTTCCTAGGGGATATAAAATTTGTTTATGCCACACTGTAGTCTACTAAGGATGTGATAGCAGTATGTGTATAGAGGCAATGCATTATACAGCTTAATTAAAAAGTACTTACTGCTAAAAACTGCTATAGCCATCACAAAACCTTTCAGCAAGTCAAAATCTCTGGTCACAGGTCACCATAACAAATATAGTAATAATGGGGGCGCCTGGGTGGCTCAGTGGGTTAAGCCTCTGCCTTCGGCTCAGCTCATGATCCCAGGGTCCTGGGATCGAGCCCCACATCAGGCTCTCTGCTCCACGGGAAGCCTGCTTCCTCCTCTCTCTCTGCCTGCCTCTCTGCCTACTTATGATCTCTGTCTGTCAAATAAATAAATAAAATCTTAAAAAAAACAAATATAGTAATAATGAAAATGTTTGCAATATTGCAAGAATTATCAAAATGTGACAAAGCAAAAGAAAGTGAGCAAATGTTATTGGGAAAAGGGTGCTGATAGACTTGCTGGATGCAGGATTGCCACAAACCTTCAGTTGTTGAAAAACAGTATCTGTGAAGGGCAACAAGGTGAAGTGTGAGAAAACGAGGCCTACCTGTAGTTTATTGGAGTTAGTACCACAGTCTAACATAGGGAGTATCCTAAAAAATGTCCCATGTGCCCTTGAAAAGAATGCATGTTGCCATTTTTAGTTGGCCTGCTCTAGAGATGTAGGTTTACAGCATCGTTCAAGTTTCCAGTTTCTGTTTTCATTTTCTACCGTATTTTATCTATTTTTTTTTTACATTTGAACTTTATTTTTGTTTTGTTTTAAGTTTTATTTTTTTTTTTAGTGTTCCAAAATTCATTGTTTATGCACGACACTCAGTGCTCTATGCAATATGTGCCCTCCTTAATACCCACCACCAAATTAAGTGTTAATCAACTGTTTACATTATCATAAGGTTTCCAGTCAACAGAAGGCTGTTAATAGTTAGCTTTTGGGGGAGTGAAAGTTGTACATGGATTTTTAAAAACACGTGGATCGTGTCCGTAACCCCTGCATTGTTGAAGGTCAATTATATATTTGGTATGTAACTGAAGACTCTGTCAGTGGGTCCAGTTCAGGTATAGACTGATCCAGGTATATATTTATTTTTCCATTTTATTTTATTTCATTTCTTTTCAGTGTTCCAGCATTCATTGTTTATGCACCACACCTAGTGCTCCATGCAATATGTGCCCTCCATAATACCCACCACCAGGCTCACCCAACCCCCACTCCCCACCCCTCCGAAACCCTCAGTTTGTTTCTCAGAGTCCACAGTCTCTCATGCTTCATCTCCCTCTCCAATTTCCCCCAGTTCATCTTTCCTTTCCTTCTCCTAATGTCCTCCATGTTATTCTTTATGCTCCACAAGTAAGTGAAACTATATAAGAATTGACTCTCTCTGCTTGACTTATTTCACTCAGCATAACCTTTTCCAGTCCCGCCCATGTTGATATAAAAGTTGGGTATTCATCCTTTCTGATGGAGACATAATATTCCAGTGTATATGGACCACATCTTCTTTATCCATTCGTCTGTGGAAGGGCATCTTGGCTCTTTCCACAGTTTGGCAACTGTGGCCATTGCTGCTATGAACATTGGGACACAGATGGTCCTTCTTTCACTACATCTGGGTCTTTGGAATAAATATCCAGTAGTGCAATTGCAGGGTCATAGGGAAGTTCTATTTTTTAATTTCTTAAGGAATCTCCACACTGTTTTCCAAAGTGACTGCACCAACTTGCATTCCCACCAGCAGTGTAAGAGGTTTCCCCTTTGTCCACATCCTCTCCAACACTTGTTATTTACTGTTTTGTTGATTTTGGCCATTCTAACTGGTGTAAGCTGGTATCTCAATGTAGTTTTGATTTGAATCTCCCTGATGGCTAATGATGATGGACATTTTTTCATGTGTCTGTTAGCCATTTGTATTTCTTCTTTGGAGAAGTGCCTGTTCATGTCTTCTGCTGTTTTTTGATGTGATTACCTGTTTTGTGTATGTTGAGTTTGAGGAGTTCTTTATAGATCCTGGATATCAGTCCTTTATAGTGCCATTTGCGAATATCTTCTCCCATTCCGTGGGTTGCCTCTTTGCTTTGTTGACTGTTTCCTTTGCTGTGCAGAAACTTTTGATCTTGATGAAGTCTCAAAAGTTCATTTTCGCTTTTGTTTCCTTTGCCTTTGGAGACATATCTTGAAAGAAGTTGCTGTGACCGATGTCAAAGAGATTACTGCCTTGTTCTCCTCTAAGATTTTGATAGATTCTTGCCTCACATTGAGGTCTTTTATCCATTTTGAGTTTATCTTTGAATCCAACAGGACATTAAAAAGATTATCCACCATGACCAGGTGGGATTCATCCATGGGATGCAAGGGAGGTTCAACATTCGGAAATCAATCAATGTGATAGAATCTTACTGATAGAAATCAGTAAGAGAAGAGAGAAGAACCACATGGTCCTCTCAGTCAAAGCAGAAAAAGCATTTGACAAGACACAGAATCTGTTCCTGATTAAAACCCTTCAAAGTATAGGGATAGAGGGAACATTCATCAACTTCATAAAATTTATCTATGAAAAACCCACAGCAAATATCATCCTCAATGGGGAAAAACTGACAGCCTTCCCTTTGAGATCAGGAACACCAGAAGGATGTCCACTCTCATCACTCTTGTTCAACATAATATGAGAAGCCCTAGCAACAGCAATCAAATAACAAAAAGAAATTAAAAGTATTCAAATTGGCAATGAAGACGTCAAACTCTCTCTCTCTTTGCAGATGACATGATACTTTATATTTATCTATTTTTGAAAGTACCTGTTCAATTCTCCAACTATTATGGTTGCATTTTCTGCTTTCTTCACTTCTGTAAATTTTCATTTTATGTATTTTTTAGCTTAGTTGTTATGTCCATATATGTTTAAAATTGTTGTATTTTTCTGATGGCTTGGCCCTCTTATTGATCACTAAAAATGATCTTATTTTTCATCACTTTTTGCTTTATTTTGTCTAATGTTAGCACATCCACTCCAGCTTTCTTCTAAATGCAGTTTGTATATGCAATCTTTTTCCATCCTTTTGTTTTCAGTCCATCTGTATCTTTGAATATAGAGTATGTTTTCTGTAGACATTATACAGTTGGATCTTATTTTTTGATCCAGTCTGAAAATATTTGCCTTTTGATTGGATTGTTTAATCCACTCATATTTAGTGGTGATATTGATGTATATTTGGATTTACATCTGCCACTTTACTTCTTTTCCCCTCTATGTCCCACGTATTTTTGTTCCTCTTTTCTTCTTTTATTGGTCTCTTTTGCTATAAGTGAATACATTCTAGTGTAACATTTTAATTACTTTAGTGACTTTTAATGTATTTTTTTGAGTTATTTTCTTAGTGATTATTTTAGGTCTTACAACACACAGCCTAACTTCTCAGAATGTATTTCAGATTTATACTAATTTAATAACATTATTTCAATACAGCTCTGTTCTCTTTCTATTTACCTGTTACTTTTGTCCATATTATTTTTATGTATTTTCAAATCAAAGAATACATTGCTGTAATTATTACTTTACGTAATTTAGAGCAAGAGCATATTCATGCAGTTCATTACATAACACTTCTTCTTTACCATTTATGATTCTCTTCTTTTGTTTTTATAGATTCACATTCCCATCTGATGTCACTTCTTATTCCAGGGCAGTTTTGCTCCTACCTATATCACTTGTATTGTTAATACCAAATATTTACTATTTCTTTAAGTTATAGGCCCAACATTACAATTTTATATGTATGACTTACTCTTTTAAGAAGTTAAGGGAAGAATGCCAAAGATATATGCAACTATATAGTCCTTTGTAATTATGCATATAATGGCCTTTATTGGCAATATTTATTTGCCTCTTTAATTTGTTCTCTATTTTTTAATTTGGGTTTGAATTAGTGTCTGAAGTCACTTACTTTCAATCCAATAATTTCTTTCAATATTTCTTTTAAGGCATTTTTTCAGCATTAAATTATCTTTAGTTTTGTTTACCTGGAAATGTGTTGTTTTATCCCCATTTTTGAAGTTAGTATGCTGGATATTAGATTTTTGATCAATGGTTTTTGTTTTGGTTTTTTGGCCTGCAGCTTTTTGAATATGTCATGCCTCTGTCTTCTGGCCTTCAAAATCTCTGATGATAAATCAGCTATTAATCTGATTGGGGTTCCTTTCTATGTGAGGAGTTTTTTCCTTGCTGTTTTCAAGATTTTCTCTTGCAGTATTTTTTATCTTATAGGTCAGAGTGTGAGTATTGGTTCATTTGTCTTACACAGAATTTGTTGAAATTCTTGGATGGAATTTGCTCACCAAATTTGGGAAGTTTTCACCTTTTGTTTATTTATTTATTTGAATATTTTTCTGTTACTTTCTTTCCTTCTTATACTCTCATCTATTAGGTTGGTGCCGTTGATGGTTTGTCTCATTTTTCTGAGGCTCTGTTCATTTTTCTTCATCTTTTGATCTCAGTCTTCTTCAGATTGCATAATTTTCCTTCATCTCCTCAAGTTTGCTGTTACTTTCCTCTTTCAGCTGAAATGTGCTGCTGAGTCACTCAAATCAAGTTTTTCTTTCAGTGACTGTGCCATTCAACTCTGGATTTTTCACTTTTTTCTTTTTTGTAATTTTTGTTTCTTTGTTGCTATTCTGCATGTGATAAGACCTTATCCTCCTATTTTTCTTTGCTTCCTTAACCATTGTTTCCTTTAGTTCCTTGAACATATTTGTAACAAATCATTGTCTGTTAAGTCTGATATCTGGCCCTCTCCTAGGCTTTTTTCCCCTTGTGTATGAATTGCCTTGTCCCATTTGTTTACATGCCTTGGGATATTTTATTGGAAACTTCATGTTAGATAATGTATTGTAGCAATTCTGGATACTAATTCCTCTCTCCCCAGGGCTTGTTGCTGCTATCGTTTTTTGTGTGTATGTGTTTGTCAGTGTAGAGTTGGCTGGCCTGTTTCAGCAATGTCTGTCACTGGTGGTGTTGCATGGAGACCATGCTATGGGCAAGCCTACCATAGCCTCAGATGGTCATGGTTTAGTAAGACACTCTCTGACCATCCTTTTCCTGTCCTGTTTATCTGTCTGTCTTTTTTGATATCACACCCAGCTATTAGTCTCTATTAATCGCCAAACGATTGTTCTGTTATTTTGGACAGTTCCCAGGAGTGTAAATTGTTCCAATTAAATTCAGTTCCTTTAGTTAGTCTTTGAGTCTTTGAGGGTTAGTCTTTGAGTCTAGGCTTTGTGATTTGTTCTAAACTAGGAGGGCTTTCTTTACCTGTTATTTTCCTGGTATTTTATGTTAAATTTCTACCTGTTCTAGTGTCTGGCTCATTGCTACTGTGGAGCTTGACAGTCTCCTCTTAAATCACTTCCCAGAAAATGTCTGTTGTTTTGAGATATCCTTAGGCTTGAACTTCTCCACGTTGTTTCAAAAAATGTAACTTTCTTTGGGGAAAGCTATGGTGCTCTCTGTTCTTGTGGCCTGCCGCCCTTCATTGGCAGAGTGTCTGCATTCCTGCTCTGGGTGCTGAAAGGAGGCGGGGATAGTAACCAACTTCTTTTGGAGTAACACCTTTGCTTTATGAATAGGGTACTGGGTGAGGGTGGTAACCTCTGGTCTTCTGAACTTGCCTCTCCAGGCAGTTCGACTCTATGAGTGAGCTTGGGCAAGGGTAATGGGAGACACATATTCTCAGCCTTCTGCACATGGTGTAGGGTTTCCATCCTACCAATGGGGGCTGGGAGGAAGAACGGAACCCTTGATAACTCAGGATCTCTTGCCTATAATACAGTACATACCCACACTATGGATTCGGGAGGTGGTGAGAGATGCTTGTGGTTTGTGGGGAGGTACTATAGCTCTAGGTGGGGAGCATAAGGGAGAGGATGCCCAATGCTATTGTCTGAAACCTCCCTAAGTAAGCTTCCATCATGCAAATTGGGGTGGGGATGGGGAATGGGTTTAAAGGACAGATTCTCACTGTTCTTAAAGAAATTTAGTAAATTTTCCTGAATAAATGTACTTCCATTTGCTGTTTCCATTATGACAATATCCAGAAATGATGATAGATAGATAGATAGACATAGATATAGATAAAGATTTAGATATAGATATATAAGTATAAATATAGATACAGATTTTTGTTTGTTTTTAATTGTTTTTATCACTTGTGGTTGTTTCATTGGGGAAAAGGCTCACAGATGGAGTCATGCTACCATTCCAGAAACGTCTGTCAAGAAATTGAATTACCTTTTGGTATTAGAATATTGGTGTTACTGTGAGTTCAGTTATTTAAGTCAGGAATAAATTCAAAACAATATAGGTAGAGTCAAGTTTGGATGTTTTCTTATACCCATGAGGAGAAAAATAATTTACTGTTTTTAACATTACTAATTTATTTCCAAATGTCTTGCTAAAGACCTTGTAAGAACTTTTTCAAATGTATGTTGAAAGTAGGGATGCTGGGCAATGGGAAGTCTATCTCTAAGTTTAGAAGATAGGGCCCTTGTGAAAAGGGAAACTTCTTGTTTATTTTTAAAGATTTGTTCATGTTACTTTAAGCCTGTACCAATTCTTGGCTCAGCGTACTCCTTTTTATGTGCTCTGACTACCATATTAATGCGTGGTGGATTGTTTCTTGTTTTGTTTGTTGTTTTCACTCTCCTCAACCTGTAGAGAAGAGGAAAACCAGCCTACTGGACCAGCTCACCAACACCAGTGGGACTGTCATCGGCGTGACTTCCTGCATTGTGATCATCCTTATTATCATTTCTGTCATTGTGCAGATCAAACAGCCTCGTAAAAAATATGTCCAAAGGAAATCGGACTTTGACCAGACAGTTTTCCAGGAGGTGTTTGAACCTCCTCATTATGAGTTATGTACTCTAAGAGGGACAGCAGCTACAGCTGACTTTGCAGATGTGGCAGATGACTTTGAAAACTACCATAAACTGCGGAGATCCTCTTCCAAATGTGTTCACGACCATCACTGTGGGTCACAAGTGTCCAGTACGAAAGGCAGCCGCAGTAACCTCAGCACAAGAGATGCTTCTGTCTTGACAGAGATGCCCCCGCAGCCCATCAAACCCCTCATCCCACCCATGAGCAGAAGAAACATCCTCGTCATGAAACACAACTACTCACAAGATGCTGCAGATGCATGTGACATCGACGAGATCGAGGAGGTGCCGACGACAAGTCACAGGCTGTCTCGCCACGACAAAGCCGTCCAGCGGTCAGTATCAATAGATTTTTTGATGACACCTAGAACCTGAGACTGAAATGCCTCCAGAATATTGTGTTCTAGTTGATCTTCCTATTTCAGTTTCTCTTTTTATTAACGATTTAAACCATAGTGTCTCAATGTTTTCCTCTCCCTTTTCCTTTTCAATGCTTTCCAGACCCTTCCTAAGCCCTATTTATATACATGGGTATTTGTGTGTGAGCACACACAGACCAAAGATACTTCTATTTATTTCTACACATATATAGTATTTATTTCTACAAAAATTATGGTTTTAATTTATATTATAAATTTGTATTGCTAATTTGCTGCCACATATTTATGAATTTTGCTTTCATCAATACTTAATATATTTTCATATATGAAATGCTATTTGGAAATAACTGCCTTACCAAGATGGGTAGCCCATCTCGTTTAATAATTTTAATGTAAAAATAACATATTTTGCAATATGATGTATTATATTTTTTGTATGAAAATGAAAATACCGAAACCCTTTTTTTCCCACATCACATGAAACTTACATGACAAATTGCATATAATAGTATGGTATGCTAAGATACTAAACATTTATATTTAAATGTAGAAGAAATAGTAGAAACATTTGATTCATCTTCAAAATAAAGTAATATTATCTGTATCATATTATTAGCCCTAAAATTGGTAAAAATTTCAGGGAAAGAAAATTTCATTAAGGAAAAAAAATCTATTTTAAGCCCCCAAACCCAAAATACATATGTCTTGTTTTGCATGTTTATAGCATTTAGTTTGTTTTATAAATGGACATATTTTCTCAATTCATCATGCATCCTCAAAACCTAAAATATTTTCAGTTGATTTAATATTTTTGCATGCTGATGGAAAAAATCTATTTCCATAGTTTTATGAATTTTTAGGAATGCTTTTAAGTAAATATTTGTATGCATATTTATTTTTTGTGCAAATATTACTTTGTTGAATGAAATAGCCATAACATTCCAGGTTCTGCCTCATTGGGTCTCTAAGCAAACATGAATCTGAATACAACACAACTAGGGTCTAAAAAGAAAATTCAAGGTAAGCGAATGCCCTTGGTTCCTTCTCCCACCTTGTTGTATTCTGTTTTGTTTTGTTTTGTTGCAATTGTCTTGTAGATTTTTTTTTAGGGAATGTGCTCTTTTTTTCATTATCTCTTGAGATAAGTGTTTCATAATACTTCATAATCAGAAATACCCTGGATTCAGTGCTGATGGAGTGATGACTTTTAGCATACATATCTTTAAAATAAATGTTCATATTCTTATCATCAGGCATTGTACTAGAATGTTATTTCAAAAAGGATGTTAAATTAGCAAGTTAAATTTTACATATTTTAAGGTTAAAATTTAAAAAAATAGTAAATTTTCAAAAATATCAGAAGAAATGCAAGTTTTTCATAACAAAAACAATGGAATATTGTCTCAATATAACTGAAGTCAACACATGCAGCTGGTAATTTTCTTATTTAATTTGGCAATATTCTACTCAGATTCATATACTGTTTGGTGGTATTTATACGGTGTGTGCCCTCTTTATTTTTGCATGAATTTGTAGCTTATTTCATCAAAGTTAAGTGGAGCATGTTATGTCAAATTATATGATATCAGATTTGAATGCTTAACAATGTAAAATGTTCCATAAATACTAGCTGTCTATGTGTACATCTATTTTGTGATCAAATACCATAAGAGCTTGACTTTTAGCACTTGATAATCTATATCTCTATTAGACTAATTTGTCTCCAATTAAATTTGCTTGACAGCTAAACTCTTCAAAACACTTCAAGCCTATCAACTATTCTTGAATTAGGTGAATGCATTTCCATGCTCTATATTACCTTGATAAATTCGTGTATTTGTATGCATTTTTCACTGGGAGAAAATGTTTTAACTGTGTTTTATTTTCAGAGAAGAACTATTTATACAAACATGGGGACTGTGAAACGAAAATTCTCTAGTGAATTGTGAAAAGTGGACATATTTCTAAATTCATTCCACTGCCTTTATCCAAACTTAAGAATTAGAGACATTTGTTATTCCTTCGGCAAGACTTCCCCGCTGCACAATGATATGTTCATTTCATAATTTGGTTGCTGGTCACCAAGTGCTCCTTAGTTTTTAAATACATTTTGAGATTTACTGGAAACTTGAAGAAGAAATTAGTTCCTGATTAAGACTATCCCGATTTTTCTTTTTACTGTTAGTTTCACTTTGTTTCTATGTTGTTTTATGTCCTTGTTATGTAATTGTACGTTGTGTGATATGTGAACAACACGATTTTGGATGAACTTTGTGTTACATGTACATTGTTTTCATTAGATAGACTGCTTGAGACTAGTGCATCCCTGAGGGATTTTGAACATGCTACAGTTAAGAAGTGAAAATATGGACCATGGAAGCACCAGCTAGAGATTTTATGGACTATTAACATCTATTATTGTATTATGATTAAATGCAGCCACGAGTCATGAGTTAAAAATACTAGATTGCAATAAGAAACATCTGATTTTTTTTTTAGTCTTTCCCAAATATTCCCAGTTTCCTTTTTGTTTTCTATCAAAGGAAGATATTAAGTTTCAGAAAGAGGTTTTGAAATCAGGTAATTTACCATTCAGACCCATCAGTAGAAGTGTTTTTTGATTAAGCACTTAGCAATATGACTGAATTGACAGTTTGAGAAAATACCCTGCATGTCAGTACTGGATATTTGAGTTGGAAAAATATCCTTTTTATTAGACACATTGTAAAAAGCATGCATTCTCGAATACTGCTGTTACGCTTCCATTTCTTTGTGTCATATGCTTGCTACTTGTAACTTTTTATATAAAGATATATAAAAATGTATAATAATTTCCTAACGAGTTAAGAAAAATGTTTTCTTCTATTAGAGTGATAAAAAAATTGACTTACATAAGTGCACACTTTATATCAACTCTTTCTACCTGTTAGGCTCTAGGATGTCTTTTAGTATTGAGGCTTACTTCTCTAAATTTGATCTCTCAAATTTTATGGACTATGTTCTCCTTTTAGAATAGGACAATCTTTTTAAATGCTTTAAAATCACAGGCCCTTTTATGAACCAAATTATGCCATTCTGAGTTATTCTCCTACTCAGGCACACATATAATACCGGAAAGCTTACTAATCATGATGTGTTTAATATAAATAAAGCAAAATCATATAATATATTTAATTGCTGCTGAATCATATACACACTCTCTAAAGTTTGATTTAATAAATGGGCACTTTTTAAATATTCAATGTGTATTCCTAGAAAATAAATTTTAAAAATCAGAATTACTGTAAATCCGCTTACCAACATCTCCAAAACTGCTGAATTCTATGGAAGTCTGTCCTTCAAATAGTGAAGTAGTCTGGTCTATCACAGTTAAAACTTTGTGACTCAAGCAGGCTTTACAAACCTATAGATGAATTAGTTGCATACATCTCCGTTAAGAATTCAATTTCATATATGCTACAGAAATAAATAAATGGGAAAGAAAATAAAATTTTATGATAGAAACATTAAAGAATTATCATAGAAATTCTGAATAACCTGTATTGAAAAAAAGTCAATATACATAATCACTTCCATGAATGTGATACACTGATGTATAGAAAAATATATTGAATATGATAAAGATTATTTCTATTGTTTTGCTACCTATTTTGTACACAGTTTATGTCACAATCTAGCCTTTAGTGTTTGACTTGACTGATTTATTTAGTTGCATGCCAATCCTTATGCCCTTTAATTCAAATTTAATGCATCCACAGATTAATTTTGAAGTGGTTAGCCATATTTTATTTTCCCTATTTAGAAATCTTCATAGGACCACTTACAATTTGAATGAATAATCTCAAAAAAGTATGATATTCATGTCAAGACTTATTTATACAGCAAAAAGGGAAAATAAATTAAGTGAACCACTTGGCTCTTTTGCCCTATATCTGTCCATAGGCAGTTCTCCCTAAATAGGCAGAATGTTCCTGATCTGCTGGTTCAATGCTTAAAAGATATTTGCACCAGAAATCCACTCATCAACAACCAAAAATCCAACCACACTAAGTAAAATGACAAAGATGGATGTCTTATGTATATTTAGTACACAACAGCTCCATGGGAGAACAAAAATATTTCAAGTGAAGACTAGGTCTCCTCAGTGGTCATACAAAAAAAAAACAAAACAAAACAAAACAACTTTAACTGGTCACTGATGAATCATAAGAGAAGGTAGTGATGACGTGAAGGCAGGGGCTTCCTGTTGGCCCTTGATGTAACTCTAGATGCTAGATCTGGGAAACAGGGGAGTCCGTGATGCCTGGGAAGTCCCTGGAGGAGGCTCTTTAAAAGCCAGGACTGACATTTATCCATATATTAAAAATTCCTATTGACTGGCACACCAGATCTTACACCTAAATATCAAACTTTGGTTTAGATTCAAATAGGGAGACACATTGTGGTTAAGGAATGAGGTGTTTCAAGACATTCAAGATGTTTCAAGATATTTCAAATCAAGTTATTTTAATAAATAATGATATTTTTGATAAAGTGAATTCAAATATGACTTACACATGTGCTTTATTAATTTTGCAAGATGTTCTCCAAAAGCATAGTTACATACTACGTTAGTTAATTTGAAAATAGCTGTTTTCCTTTTTATTTCTTTGTTTTTGAATTCACTTTCAAAAACTGGAAGACATATCATGAGTCTATGCAACACCTGTGAAACCCTGCTTTCAGCCTCTTCCATTTGTCCAAGTGCATTTCGATTGCCTAATTCAAGACTGATGTGCTGATTTGGAAATGTGATTTTTTTGTACCTGATTTTATATACATGCACTTTCTATGAATCATATTGCAAAATAGAGATGTGTTGTTGATCTTCCATAATTCACTTTCATTTGGTCAGATAATTAAATGTGGCTATAAATGTAACTGGAGATGAGTGTCTTTGGACTTTTAAAGGAGAACAATCCACTTTGTGGAAATGTTGGCTTTTATGTTTTGCATAATTTTTTCCACTAAAAATATTTCAATCGGTCTGACTCTATAAACTGTTATTCCTAGTGTTTAATAAATTTAGGTCTTTGACAAAATTTGAATGAATATTCACATAAGCTGTTGCATCAACTTCTTTGTTTTTTCCCTTAGGAATTTGGGTTTTCCTCAAATTTGATAGCTTAAAAAAAATCCCATGAATGGATTTTCCTCAACCTCTGAATATCATAATAAATGGCAAAATATGATACTGGTTCCTGTTACCTTAATTAAAGTAATGGCAAATAACTTATTGATGTATTAGAGGTAAAATAAATAATGGAATTTTATCTTATTATGAAGTTTGTATATTTCAATGATGAAAATGATTCCTGTCAGATTCCAGCTCTGGAGGGAGGTTAGGTAAATAAAACCTGTAAAATTCTCTGAATCCTGAACGTATATGACTTGAGGAGTGAGTTTCAGTTTTTTCCAATTTCACTGAGATTCTTTCTTCCTTTTGTTTGTTTCTATCTGTCAGACAATGGCACAGAGAGCTCAGCCAACAAAATGTTAAATAGATGAGGAATAGAAGAATCTGTTCTTCTATAGAAGAACTTGGACTTGAATTTATTATAATTCTCTTATCCATTTAATTAATATTTCCCATTCCTCTCTTAAAGGTTGAAAAAAAGTAGCAAAGCAAAATATATTGTAAAAATAGCAGAGATGTGTTTTTATAAATAATCTTGTTCCATAAATCTGAGGCCCTATGTTAACATAGATTTATCCTGATTCATTTTATTAATGAGTTGTTTAAATCATACTACAAATTTCTTTCTAACATTAACTTTAACTTTATTCAACTCATTCAAATAAATCCAACAATGTCATAGAAATACCAATGTGGATGACCAATGTCAGACACTCTTCTTACCTCATCATTTTTTTATCAATTCTTAATATCTCAATACAATTTTTTATTGTAGCCTCTAGTTCTATACTTCCTTGTGCATTATTTAAAAAGCAAATGCCCTCTTAACATGCCTTTAATTCCTCAGAGTTAGGAATAATAAACTCTACCTGCTTCAGATATATGTCATTTATGAGGGACTAGAGCTGGTTTTCAGAAAATTGTTTATTCCTGCACCAGTACAATTATTTAGTTAAACCACTGTTCTATATTCCTAGTAATTATGCAATTCAATATATGCTGGTTTGGCCCCAACTTCTACCATCTCTCCAAGGTCTGAGCCATGCCATTTTACATTGGTCAGCTATTTGAAAAGTTATTTTTTTGTTCTCCAAATAGTCACAGATGTAGACACAAAATGTAGCAGTGAGCAGAAAACACAATGTTTAAATTTTTTAAAAGAAAACATTTCTATTATGTCGTATTATGAAATTTGTACTTTTTTGTCACTTTCTCATGAGTTAAGTTTAATAGCATAGCCAATCTTTTGATCCTGTAAAATCTATATACTGGGATTCTGCCTAAGTGATTTGGGGATGAAAAAAAAAAGGCAGCAGTCTGTTGGGGAACATGATTATGGAGTTTCATAGAAGGAAGGGTGTTTAGAGGAGCTAGATCAGAAAAATGAAACCCAAAATTATTTGCCAAGTTTCTCACCTTAAAAAGCTAATTAGTTATCACCTTCATAATCTTGAATGGAAGATAAAATATATTCAATTGTCAAGAGAATGCAATGCAGATGATTTTTCTAAGATTTTATTTATTTACTTGAGAGAGAGAGAAAGAGCAAGCATGAGCATGAGCAAGCAGGGGAAGGGGCAGGAGGAAGGGGAGAGAAGGAATCCCAAGCAGATTCTGAGCTGAGCACAGAGCCCAACATGGGGCTGGATTTCAGGACCCTGAGATCACCACCTGAGCCAAAACCAAGAGTCAACTGTTTAAGGGACTGAGCCACCCTGGTACCCCCCGCCCCGAGATGACTTTTTGTAATAAAGAAGTTGGTAGCATAAAAATGGGATACAAACATCTTCTCAAGGGGATCGAGAAAGGCTTAATGAATAGCTGTCCTGTTAAGCAGATCTTGAAATCTGGAGACCATCAAATAATCGGCCAAGGAATTATTTTCACCTAGAGAAATTGGAGCAGGGAGTAGTTGGGAGGCCACATATTTATTTCAGTTAGCTGGAGCGTAGGAGTAGACAAAAGGAGAAATAGTAAATATAGTTGAAAGAGTAGGTTGGCATTTGCATCATGATTTCTGAGTGCATGTAGTTTCATCTAAAGAGGTTCATATTTTATTACAAGGAGAATATTTTAATGCTTCTTAGCATATATGGTTTATGAATTATACTTTAAGTCAAATCCTCTGATAGCAGTATGTTTGCTCAATTGAATGAGACTGGTATAAGTAAAGGAAATTAAAACAATACAAAGCAAAACATTAAAAAAGAATAACTGATTGTTAGATATCCAGAAGTATCTGTTTTGCTTTTCTGTTTATTTTCTGCCATATTTTTTTAACTCTCAAGATTATGATTAACTCACTAACCAACCCATTGAGCCCTATGAGCTAAACACCACACGGAGTGTTTTACAATCAAGTGTTCTGTTGGTCTTGTTAGCAATCCTAACACTAGTAATAACAATACTCGTTGTTACAGTTGTTGTTTTTTTGTTGTACATATGAGGAAATTGAAGAGACTTTTCTATTAATTTTTCCAAGATTCCATGGTAGGGATGATAAATCTGGCACCAGCCCTAATGATTAATGCTAGAAGCAGCCAACAGCCTTCACCCATGTGCTTATGGCTCTCTAATGGTCAACATGGCACTAAGTTCATATTCATAGAAACCCCATAGTTTTGTGTTTCCTCATCTGTAAAAATATGTATTACGGCAACTTCTCTCTACCCTGTAGCACTTAAGGGTCAAATAACAATGCATTGGAGGATATTTTTATACCCTAGAATACATTATAAATACATGGTTTTTCCCAAGTCATGTGTAAACTTCATTTATTACCGACACGGAACAAGTACATCATCTATAACGAGCAGTCATGAAGAATGATTCCAGCCTTCTTGTCTTCACAGTGAAATGACTGACTCCCAGAACCCACTGATTGTTATTCACTGGAATGGCATTTTCTCTGATGCTAACTTTGTTACATTATTTTATTGAGTTCCGAAGTGATCCCAAAAGCCCTAGACATGAGTATACAGCGAAATACCAACACTTGAAAGAAAATCCCGTTTTCAGTCCCAGCCAATTGCTCAATATACATATGCACGATATAAATAGTGGATAAGTGAGCATGTAGACAGTTATGTAGAAGATTGCACTCTCCAAGCCACAATTATGATATAAAATGTGGTATAATGCACTAAAAATAATGTATCCTTTTTGAACAGGAAAAATTCAAACTCAAACTTTAGGTTCACTTCATACTACTTATGTGCTCTTAAAAAAAGCTATTTGAACCCTCTGTTCACAGTGCATAGTCAATGTGGGTCTATTAAGTGAGCAAATGAGTAGAAAAATTACATTTAAGAAGTAACTAAATTTCTTTATTTGACACAGAAGCACTGTTCTGACCTGACACCCGCCCATATTTATCTAGCCCTTCCTTCTAGAACTTGTAGAACTAAGCTGGATTCTAAAGGAAGCCTGAAAAAGTACTGTTTTATAACTGGTATGATAGGTATACTGGCTTTAAAGAAAAAAAAAATCAGCAGGTTGTGGTTTCCAAACAAGCACACACAGGATACAAATGAACAAACAACAATGGTAAGTTTTGAAGCACAAAAACATAGAACGACATTTAAATGGAATTGCTTGAAGTAGCAATACTCATGGATCAATTGATACATATCAATTCAGTGAACTTAGGAACCTTGGGTGGTTCATGATTTTTAACTTCTCACATATGCTAACTTTAGGAATGGAAGTGTCTTTTCAAAAATATCACTCTTTAAAATGCAGCTTTTCCAGGCGGCTCATCATTGTTAAGATGTATCCTATGAACACATTTTCCTATAATATATTCACTCAACTTTCTGAAAGGACTGTCTTTATGTGTTTAAAATGATTCTGTCATTAATTGATAATAAAGTGTTTTATAAAATGTTAGTGCAGTTGGGAGAAAACACTCTCTACTCCCTGATAGCCAAGATTTTTCTCCCATTGACATTGAGACTTAGAAAATAGGGAGGTATTTTCTGACCAGACGCTTATCCTTTTGTCTCTTGCAAATACGTATCCTTTGTTGAAGGACTGTGTCTGTTGGTGAGATGAACTATCTCACCTTCAAATTGACGGCTCTGAATGACCAGGCCTGGGAACTGCAAGCCAGTCATTTCCTTTGCCAGCTGGTCCCTGCTCAGATCTCCTAACAGGGCAGTAGAGGAAGATGGAGTCAGCTGAGGACCTCAGAGACTTACTTGCTCTTCGCCTCTGTCCCTGTAACATCACCCAAGCATCCTCGCTTGAGTTCAACAGCAACCTCAGCCTCTTTTGGCACCTAGAGACCATGCCTCCCAGCATCCCTCAAAGGTATCCGCAGAACCAGGCGTGCGCTTCTCAGACCGCTGAGCCCTGCCTCCAGGACACCTTCTAGGTTCTGGATTATGAAAAAACTCATTCTGTTCCCATTGTTTCCTGAGCCTGAGGGCTGGTCAGCCTTCACATACCTTATGATCCTTATTTTCTGTTGGTTTTCCTGGCCTTCCAACCTTTGCAACAGATTCCCTTCATCACATGCCCTCTCGATGTATCTGGTACATTTTCTGTTTTTTACCGGCTGGTGGATTCTTAAGGGTTTTACCGGGCATTCTTATCCAAGAGCATTTTAAAATTTTTCCCTGAGAGTCTTTTGCTTACCTTATGAAACGTTGCCTAGTTAAATTTCATATGCTGGCTAAATTATTTCTGAAATATTACTTCTATAGCATGAATTATTAAAATGTATGTGACCATATGCGTATGTTGGTAATGAACAGGTGTTCTTTTTCACGGGGAGGGTATTTTTCAAGTCTTGTTGGGACTTATAAGGGAGGGGGAGATATCATTTGTAGTGATATGACATTGAAATTAAAATCATCATGGATCTTCTTTCTAATTTATATTCCTGACCTAGGCAGGCTCCAGGCAACTTCTTAATTCATTTATGTGCACCATAATCAATTTTTGTGGGTCTTTAAATTATTCTGGGTCTTTAAATTTTACTTTATTCTTCAGGAATAAAGTTTTTGTCAAAATAGTTGGACAGTTTTGGTCTGCCGATGCCTTCAGGAGATTCTAGAGATCCTGCTCTCGTCTATTAGAAGTTTCAGAGCATTTCCTAGGAGCTAATAACTTAAATTTGAACTAATCAGCCACAAAGCTTGGCCAGTTAAAATTTTATAACTTCAGTTTTTCACAGGGAATGCCTTCGGATCTAATCACCTGGTGGTGAGAATTTTAATCTCTCTAAGTCAACCACCATCAAACTTTTAACTCAAGGGAACAGGAGGACATTGACATCTGGCTGATAGGTGAACTGACTCATTTTGACTTAGTCTGTGGTCTATTTAAGTTGTGATTTTCGGCAGTTTGTGATTATACAGAGGGAAAAGATCCATTTTTCTGGTTTAATCAGATGAAACCATAGCTTGTTATGATAAACTCATTTCACACAAGAAATATTCTTGACACTACTTAAATTTAGACTTTTCCCAGAACACTCACATGTTATCTATCCGTGTTTTCCTAGTAAATCTAGCAAATGTAACCATTTCTGAAGGCACAGAAAGAACAGATTTTATCTCGACAGAGATTTAACCAGCAAAACAGTAGCCTCTGCATTGAAGTGTTAAGAATACGTAACCATTGCTGAGTTTTCAGTGTGTGTGAGATACTGTTCTGAGTATTTTACAGGTGTTCACATAGTGAGTCCTCACAACAACCTTACAAGATCATTATTGTTAGTTTTATTTTACAGATGAGAAAAAAAGAGTTCCAAAGATATTAAATATCATTTCCAAAATCATGTAACTAGTATATGGTAAGGCCTGGATTTAAACTTTGAAATTCTGGATATGTAATCTACAGTCATATATTTTTTAAGATTTTATTTATTTAATTGAGAGGGCAGACACAAGCAAGGAGAAGCAGAGGGAAGGGGAGAGGCAGGCTCCCCACCAAGCAAGGAGCCCAATGCAGTGCTCCATCGCAGGACCCTGGGATCATGACCTGAGCCAAAGGCAGAGGCTTAACCCATGGAGCCACCCGGGCGCCCGTGGAATCTACAGTCTTGAACTGTGAATCAAATTGCTTCTCACTGATTCCCCACTTGTTGATTTTAATGAATGGGAAGAAAAATATTAGTTACTGATTTAAATCCACTCTTTCTAACCTTGCTGAGTACCAAGACAGGAGAGGCAAGGATTAGACAATAGACATAACAGTGAATTCTCTTTAAAAGCATGTTTAGGAATCCCCATGGGGATACTGGAGAAAAATAATGGAGGATCTTTATCTACAATTTTAGCACAATGTATCTTCTCTGTCTAGGTTGCTTATGGTAAATGAATTTAGAATTTATGGATTTATGTATGGCACAAGACCTGCTGAAATCTGTTGGGAGTCAGCATGTGACTATCTTAGTAATGTTTCATAACTAAAATATGTTTGTGTAAGCGATGCCCACATGCGTCCCTTAAAGAGTTCCCGTACTTAAAGTGTGTTGGGCTTCTCCTGCTACACTAATAAGGGACCTAGTAAGTTCAGTTTTTACAACTGTGCTTCCACACACATCACATTTAACTCAAAAGTACCTGTAGTCTTTGAATTATTGGTACAATCAGATTCTCTGTGAGATATGTGATTCTTGTAAGTCTGACTTTTTTTTGCTTTCTTAAGGAATTTTGTACAATCTCTTTTGGAACTCAAGAAGTTCAGTGCCGAAGCCGTGTGCTCTTTTGGCTTGTGTTGGTGGTTGTCACCGGCTCCGTGAAAGTATTCAACAAACAGACCATAGCTCCTCAGTGGGTACACACTGCGTGCATACTAGGTGCACAGAGCCATTGTAGTCACAAAATGGACAAAAAGATTCACTTTTGTGTCACATAATCGAGGTGAAGGAAACATAAACTGAAGAACAAGGGAAAGCGATAACAATAAAAATCATATGGCATGTTGTGAATTTACCTTGACAAAATAAATTAATAAATAAGGCTATTGGGAGGTGAGAGTGTTGAGATATGGAATTGGCATGTCATGTGGAAATGGCATGCGCAACATCTTTGGGAATGTGATTTTTGACCACAATCTTAATGGACTAAAGTAGTAAGACTTGTCAATATCTGAGAGAAGAGGTTTTCTGGCAGAGTATGCTGGGTGTGCCTGAGAAGACGCTGTGGTGGGGACAGAGAAGGAGACACGGATAGTAGGAAGCATTGAAGGGGAGCGGCCGGGACAGAGATCAAGTAGGGGTAATCAAGCAAAGCTTGCAAATACAGAGGTTGTTTGGGCTGAAATGGGAAGTCACCGGAGGGTTTTGTCAGAGGGCTGGCGTGTTATGGCTCTGCTTTTCCTGCTCTGCTCTGTCTGTTGTGTTGAGAGGAGCCTGGGAAGGAGTAAGGGGGAAGTCAGTGAGAACAGGAGGAAATCCAGGGGTGCAGCTGAGAGTTGAAGCAAGTGTGGCGTATCTGTCAGGGTGCAGGCAGGCAAACCAAAGCCACTGTACAGAGTCAAGGCATTAAAACATATACCGGAGTTAAGGGCTTAAGTAACCTTTGGAAAACCGGAGGAACAAAGGTCAGAGAAGCTTCACTGAAGCTCTTAACCTGATGAAGCCCGAAGATTCTGCAATTCTCAAGAATCTCTGGAAAACGCCACAGGACTATTTGAATCTGATGAAGTTGAGTGGGGAGGGTAGTTCTAAAGAACACACCTGCACATATGTGCACATCACACATGCACTTGGCTGTGTGTGCCTTTGGAGGATAAGGGCCGTCTCTTTCTTCCACCAGTGGAATCTCACACAAGTGCTCATCACTGACAAATGCTATCCTTCATTTGTACTTTCTAAAATTCCTGAGACCAGAATTATTACCTTCTGTAGTATTGCTTTCAAAGTAATATTCTTTTCATATGTCATTCATTATTCAGTGGATGGGTAGAGGAAGATAAATATAGTATGGTCACATTCTGTCCTCTGGAAGTAGGAGTTCACTGAATGAATTTCATTATTAAAAGAAGTACCTTGTTATTTTCATAGCTTCCTTTCCTACTAGTATACTAGCTTTCTGAAGAAAGTAGAAATCCGTTTCATTTTTGTGTCCCCAGAATAGCACCTTTCTGGAATATCCTGGATGTCCCATAAATACTTTTTGATTGAATGAAAAACTTTTCCATAATAAAAGGAATTATCATAGGGCAAACTGAATGCTAACACACTGAAACAATCCATATGGACAAGGTATGGAGAGGTATATATAAAATGTGTAAATTATTTTATTATATGACAAAATCATTTATGATTTATGACAAAATTATGATTCTAACTTGAGTGAACTTGTGAAGGTGTAGAAAATAAATGTGAAGAGCAGAAAAATATAAGAAGCAAGGTTTTAAAAAAAGAAGTTATACAAGGCACAGTGAGGCTTGAAACATCTGTGGATTATTTTGAGTATAACACTTCATTTTTTTCTATTATTATTATTTAATCAAGGGAATATTTCAACTGTTCATGATGGACTTGGGAAGAAAAGATTAGAGATTTATACTCTCAAGGCTTACCAAGTATAATGGAATCGATATGCTTGTATATCTTTCAGATACAATTACACTTTTGTTGCAATACTTTGTAAATAAGACAGTTCAATCTTCTTGTCAAGTTCTGAAAGGATATATCTAAGGACTATCCAAGAAAACATTTTGGAAATTGTGCTTATTTAAAAAAAAACAGCAATGCAGTAACAACAAAATCCTTTTAGAACCAGACTTGACACTGTTGCTTTCCATGGAGCACGCTTTCTTTACCTGATGGTCCTGGGCAGGTTAGAACATGGCAGAAGCTGGAGCTCTGTCACAGTAAAGGCAAGCAACACACACATCTGTTAAGAGAATCTGGTTTTCAACAGTATACACTTAGTTTTCTCATGTCTTAGAGTAAGCATTCATCGTGAACATGACAAGTTGCTACGAGTAAGATAAGGTTAACTGTAAAGAAGATTCTTGGACACACATTGTTTTATTTAATTGTATCCTCACTGTCATTCTGGAGGAAGACATTATTACATTCTTCACTTTACAGGTAAGTAAACTGAATCTTAAAAGAAGTCAACCGATTTATCTGGTTAACAGAACCAATAAATGGAGGGACTCCCAGACTCTAATCTAAGCTTCCTACTGACACACTCATTTGCTACCAAAGTACTAATTTCATATACTGAGCCCCAAGGATGTGTTAATCCTTGATATACATTTTCCAATTCAACCCTTGGAACCACATTGCTGAGGGGTATGAGTAGCCCCATTCTTTTTCTGAGGGGATTGGTGCTCAGTGATGTTCAACAACCAATGCCAAAGAAAGAATGTGTAGGGACGCCTGGGTGGCTCAGTTGGTTGGACGACTTCCCTCGGCTCAGGTCATGATCCCGGAGACCGGGGATCGAGTCCCGCATCAGGCTCCCAGCTCCACGGGGAGTCTGCTTCTCCCTCTGACCTTCTCGCTCATGCTCTCTCACTGCCTCTCTCTCAAATAAATAAATAAAATCTTAAAAAAAAAAAAAGAAAGAATGTGTAACCATTCGGAGGGCAAAGCAAAGCAAAACAAACAAACCAAACAATCACATGCATGCATCCTCAGCTCTATGAAAACTATTTTCCCCATATCACTAGTTATTTATTTGGTTTCTTTTTATAGGAATAATGTTGGATTGTCTGTTTTTAATGAAGCACCACCAACACTCTCTACTAGGACTGCAAACTAGCTTTGAAAGTATCCCTTTCCTCTCTGGCTCTGAGTTGGAATTTGTCAATGAGAGGAACTCACAAAGGATTTGGAAGGGAAGACGGAGTGGAAGTCATTCTCCTTGGGAGGTCGCAGAGGGCAGATGCAGCAGATCCTTGACCACATCTGTGAGTTCCCAGATCTCCATCACAGTGACTGGATGTGGAGACTCCAGCAATCTCCAAGAACTCTAGCTTCTCTCCCATCCCTGAGCTTCGGTCCTCAGTCCTCAAGGACCACTTCTCCAACCCTTTGGCAGCTGCCCTTCCAGACTTTTACTAGCCATGTTCTCTCACACCTGTGGGGTCACCAACTCCCATACTAAATTCCTCATTCTTATAATGCTATAGAAATTCTATTTTTTGACTGAACCCAGAACAATACAGGTGGAAGATTTGCCTTGTGGCCTAATCCAAATTGTGTTATTGCCAGTAAAGGTGCAGTGATTCTTGGCCATTGGATGGAACGCACTTGAAATTAAAAAAAAAAAATATATATATATATATATATATGTATATTGCAATAAATTCACTTAATTCTATCCAGTTGATTCTGGAAGGGAGAAAACGATAGAAGGCATCAGAGAAATAATTAACATGAGCAAATAAGCCTGTGGAAATGATAAGGCGAAAGTTTACCCTATTGCTTTCACTGGTCAAATAGTGCCATTAACAGAACATGAATGACATGTGTTAGCTTTGATATGAAGGGGATTGCACACACACATGGGCGAATGGATTTTCACATTGTACAAGCAAAAGTAGGAACAGTATTCTCAGTATCTAGAAATGAGACTAAGGATTTAGTGTGTTGATAATGATATTGGTATATTCTCTATATTGACTATATTTTTAAAAGTCTGTACTCTAGAAAATGTATTTTACTTTTTATTATCAATATGGCTACCATTTGTTGAGTTTATACAAAGTTTGAGCCCATTGAATTTATAAGAAATTACATATATTTTTTGTGATAAGTAAAGTAGCACAAGCATATGAAAATAACATGTTCAGGTAAGCCTATGTTTTAAAAGCCTAGGTTTTTAAATCATAGATCATAGGACTTTAAATGTAAGGTCTTACTACATGCTAGGGGACAGCATATTAAACTATATGTGGTGGGAAAACAAGCAGCTGCTTGGGTGCAGAGTGTACAAGCCTAAAACAGAATGATGGTACTGTCACTGGTGCTGTCATAAAGATTAATGCAGAGGACGCCCTTTGCAAACGAAACCTGCTATTAAATGTTCATGATGAGATCCAGCCCCATCTATCAATACCCACTAAATAAAGATTAACAGCCTTCTCTCTATTACAGATGTTACTTCTTCGGTCTGTGTCTCTGAGAGATGAAAGGATCTTTATCCATAATACTGCCACAAATTTATTATTGAATAGAATGACTATTAAATACATTGTTTGTATACACAAATATATTGTTTGACTCTTAATAATCTGATCCAAACAGTTGTATACTATGCTGTCGGTCTGTGACTAAAACAGATTATAGACAACATTCTGTCAGATGCAAGTGAATACTGATTTTTGAATTCAAAATATGATCTATTGAGAATAATATTTCCAAAATAGCATGATGGAGAACTAGGAGATGATATGGTAAATAAATGCGTAGTGAGCCTTTGCCACAGTGTCACACAGGATGTATCTAGAGCCAATTCCCAATTCAGAATGTCGCTTGCAGTGACAACAAAGGCATCTGGTTTCTGCCTCTCTCACTTGAAATATGAAAACTCTCGCAATCATCATGAATGACAATGAGTTGCACAAATGTCCAGAAGGAGACTTACCTTGCAGCGTTTGCCTTCACATACGTTCAACAACATCATGTGAAGTTTTAATGTGTCAATGTAAAGAATAAAAGAATTGTTTCAGAAAAAAAAATCATTCCAGTGTTCTTGGGAGACTCCTGTCTTGGTTACTGGATTTTACAGCATCTGTAATAACAACTTTCCCTTGTTTGACCTTCATTTTGGCTGAAACACCATTTGTCGCTAATCTGTAGTACCCACATTCCTGCATCCCTGCTGGGTGGTGCTTACTTGTGTTCTGTAACCCACCTCCCCACTGAGATAAATATTACTCCAGTGGACCAACAATTAGTATAGGAAATACTCATCCCTCTAGATGGAAAACTTCACGGGGAGCAGGAGCTCTGTGTTGTTTGGTTCAATTACCGCTCTATATACCGTATTCAGTATAGCTCCAGGAACATAGCAGGCAATCAAAGTATATCTCATGAATGAATATATAAATGACTCAGATAAAATATTTTTTTAATTATGATTTGTTTCTTTCCTTCCTTCCTTTCTTTCTCTCACCCTCTTTCTTCCTTCCTTTCTTCCTCTCTCTCTGTCTCCCGCTCCCTCCCTCCCTCCCTCCCTCCCTCCCTCCCTCCCTCTCTTCCTTCCTTCCTTCCTTTCTCCCTTCCTCTCTTCCCTTCTCTCTTCCTCTCTCCCGTTCTTCTTTCTTTCTTCTTTTTCATTTCAAGGGGTCTTATAGCTTCTAGCACTGGACATTTTCCCTCTATAATAGTCATCTTGGCAGCACTAAGATATGACACATGAACTCAATGGCTCATACCAACAAACATTTATTTCTTATTCTCTTTTCATGTCAGAGACAGTGGGTTGGCTCCTCTAGCTCTGCTCCCCATGTTTCTCATTCCAGAAGCTGGTCTGGAGGAAATGCTTTCATTGAGGACATGTGGTTCTCATTGGGTAGAAAAAACAAGAGAGCTGGAAGACATTCCAGTGATATTTCTGCAGTTCTGTTTGGTCTTGGTTTATGGCACGTTTGCTATATTTGCCACTGGCCAAACCTGTGACATGACCAGACACGGAATCGGTGGGGAAAAATATAAAATGTCTTACAAAGAAAAGGGGAGCAAGTCACTGGAGACAGTAATGCAATCCACCTCATCTCTCTATAAAATTTCTCCTGTAAAGTAAGTATGTTTCAGAAAATAACCCCCATTTTAAGTAGGACTTTCAAGGACCAGCATTTGTTATTCAAAATGTTTAATTAAAAGCATAGAAATTAGAAAGGACTTAGGTATCAAACACACAAATTTGAGCTTTGCAATGAACATATCTGTGATGTTTATAAGTTTCATAGTTACCTCTCTGCATCTTAGTGTCAGGATATGTAAAAATTGAACTAAGATAACTACCTTATAAAGTTTTCATGCAGATTATAAAATAACATGTAAAAAAATTTCCAAGGACAGCTCCAGACGTAGAGCAGCACCTCCCCCCTCTTCTCCTTTGTCTGAATCATCTTCGTGCTGGGATAAACACTTAGCTTCACTGCTTTGCCCCGTACCTGTTGGCTCCCTGAAATCTACCGTCCTTGGCATTACACACCTAAGGTGCTTAACATCAGCTGGCTTTGATACTGAAAGCTGAGGATTTGCTCTCCACCTCTAGGGCTTGGGGTTCAGCTGGCTTCTATAGATACCCTCAGGCAATATATTCTCCCAACCTACAGGATTTGGTATAAATAAAGGAGTGGTTTTGTTTTTCCTTCTTAAATCTAGAAATCTGCTAGGTCATTGTCATCCCTTCCACCCTTTCCTCTATCCTTCTTCATAACAAAGACACTGAGAAACTTATGTAAGAATATAGTTCCTGGCAACAGGAAACTCAACTTTTCAATTTTGTTCTTGAAGAAGAATCTCTCTTCTCTCCCACCCACATTCTTGTAAAGTGTCTCAGAATAAAGTGACTGTACTGTCTTCCAACTTGAATAATCTGACAGATTGCTTCTGAAATGAATCTTAACTTAAATCAAAATACAAAACTTTAATTAACAAATATAAAATTCTGTACATATGGATTTTGCCTAGCATCATGACAGTTTCCTATACTGTTTATCAGGCTCTTGGTAAAAATCAAGAGTGTTGGGGCACCTGGGTGGCTCAGTCATTAAACATCTGCCTTGGCTCAGGTCATAATCCCAAGGTCCTGGGATGGAGCCTCATGTTGGGCTCCCTGGTCTGTAGGAAGTCTGCTTCTCCCTCTTCCACTCCCCCTGCTTGTGTTTCCTCTCTGGCTGTCTCTGTGTCAAATAAATAAAATCTTTAAAAAAAAATCAAGAGTGTTCTTTAGTTTGACTTTTGACCAGCAACAACAACAAACATATTTATGGCAAATATATAAAGTATTGTAATGTACATGTATAATTATATATGTACATTTCATACACATATATAAAAATTTAACTACAAAGTGATTTAATTGTGTTCATGTAAAACTGTCTCAATTTTGTATTTCAGAAAATATTTATTTGACCCCTTAATCTTTCGCTCATGTCTTCATACATTAAATTGACATTTTTGTATTACAGGCTCTGTACTAGACACTTCTCCTGAGACCTAGAAATGTAGATATGATCATTCATGTTCCCATGAGGAAGACAAATAAACAGATAATTATAGTGCCATAGATTCAAGCTACATAGAAATATAAGTATCAGTATTTATCTAATGCAATATATATTGAATATTGTAAAAGTAGTAGTTCCTTCAGAAAATTAAAAAAGATATGCTCATATAGGAATATGCTTGAAATTGGTATTTTTTTTTCTTAAATACCTTGCCTTCCTGTGACCTCACAATGACAAACTTCTTTGGCAGAGGCCAAATTCAAATGCAGTTTGCCTGGTGACAAAGCCTATGCCCCTTAAATGACTCTTAAGCTGGGAGTCAAAGGAAAATATAAGGAGTTTCCCAGGTGGAGAAACTTGCCAAAGCCCTTCCAAGAAGGAGGAGGGTTGCCAGTGGTTGTACAAGAGGGCAGTCTCCCCCAGAAGGTGGAACCAGACAATAAGTAGAAGCCAGGTTGTGCACTTTTCAATGTGATAGTCTGGCTCAGATTACCTTCTTGTGAATTAGTATATTCACTTACCATTCACTCTTGCAACTCAAACTTTGCTGAGAGCCATGTCAGATCTGGAGAGACAGTGATGCACAAAAAGAGAGTGGTTCTCTGACTTTGAGAAACTTTTGATCATTAGCAGAGAAGAGAGTCATTGAGTATTCACACAAACCAATGCAGCGTGGTGGGGAGAATGAGATCATATTCTTGGAAGGTTGATGTGAGAGAAACCATCCTGGGAAAGCCTGAGTTTAATTAGTCTGAACCAGCTGAATCTAGGGGATGCTCTTGGCCTCTGAACATGGAAATTACCTAAATTGCTATCACTTGCTGGGTAGAGTTTTCTGGATCCATTTTCAAAGCAGCCATATGCCATTCATGCTAGCTACACCCATCCCTCATCTCTTGTCCTGTAAACGTCAAAGGGTTTTGAATGTTTCTTTTAGTTTTAATCAGTTCAGACTATAGTAGATCAAATTTCAACAAAAAGAACCTCTTGACTCTAAGTATCTTTGAAGGTTCTCCAGCCCTTCCTCAGTTACCACATATATTATTTCCCATTAATTGCCATTACTGACACTGAGACATACACATTTTCTAAGTAGACATCCTAGATTAATTTACCTTCCTTTTGATGAAGAACATTCTGACCTAAATATTTCTTTTGTGCCAGATTGACATTTCAGAGACCCAGTTTCATGACAATAACTTCTGTTTTAACCTGGGAACTTTAGGATCATCGTACCTCCTTCTTCTTCCAGATTGACCCTTGGCAATCCTTTAGGAGGTTCACCATCTTTCTTGCATTCCATCATATGTCTGACTTTATCAGTCTGGGGTGGCGACCTCTATGTTCTGCTCTCAGAAATCTGAATTCATGGATCAGGGCATATCATCACAATGACAGGTTTTGTTGGTTATTTTTCTACATTGTATTTGAATATTTGGAATGAGGGATGGTTCTATTTATATTTTATCAGTAGAATTCAGCAAAATGTCGGATACAGATTATGTCTAATAAGTGTATGTAGAATTTATTAGCAGATATCTTCCACCCCAGTCCTAAGTCAAAATTTTACTAAGCATTCTAGTCATCATTTCTTGCATGTCTTTCCCCAAATTGCTGTTTATGAATAATTATCTTGCATTATGAATTAGCATACTGAAACCCTATTTCCTTATTTATTTCTATTTTCTTCAACTCCTTAAATTACTTTTTTAAGATTATATTTCTTTAAGAGAGAGAGCACACAAGTGGGGAGAGGAGCAGAGAGAGAGAGAGACAAACAGAATCCCCACTGAGTGTGGAACCTGAGTCCGTGCTCAATCTCAAGACCCTGAGATCATGACCTGAGCGAAATCAAAAGTCAAATGCCTAACCGACTGAGCCACCCAGGCACCCTCAACTTCTTAAATTATTAACAGTATTTATTTTATTTTTTGGTGACTTATTTATGGAACAAATGAAACTGTAATAGATATAAAGCTTACTTCTTTCTTTGGTATGAGTAAAAAGAACAGGGATCACTTCTAATTAATTTACATTACTAAGCATCGTGCTCTTGTATTGATCATTTATTATCATTTTCATTTCCTACCTTTTCATTTCTACCCTTTCGTGGCTTTTCTGATACCAAAATAATGAAAGCTCTGCAGTCCTGCCACCGTGATCATCAGGGTGACATATATGACTACTACAAATATTTCGTATATAGAAGTCCTGTCCTCCTCACCACCTCATTAGGGTGACCACATGGACTCTTGCCAATATCTTGTATATATAAATGTTATACATACTGCATTTTTGTACATAGTGTACTTTTTGGTCCCTTATTGGGGATATTTAATTATTTATATAATTTATAAATAATTAGGGTGATCTAATGGCTAAACCTGCCTGTGAGTTGTTCTAATTGGATCCCACCAAGGTGGCACTTGGTGTTGTCTAGACATAAACTAGTATTTTTTACATCTTTTTGTGTTTACGTCTTTTCCAAAATCTCATTCCCTTCTCTGTCTTCTTTTTGAATGATTTTTGATGACGGTAACTGGAAGCAACGGGAGAGCAACTCTTGGCCCTCTAATGAAAGGAAACTCTATCAAATGATCTATGCAGCATAAAATAATCTGAGAGTCATCGAGTGCAAACTACTGGCTTTACAGATGAGAAATCGGAAGCCAGAAAAGTCAAGTTACTTCCTGAAGGTCTCTCACCAGATCAGAGAATACCACCGTTTTCTTTCTAATTGTCAGTTCGGTGCTGTCTGCCAACTGCCCCACACAGTCTACCACATGAGCTACGTCAGGAAGAAACAAATAGATCTAATGTATCTGCAAAGCAGATTTCATTTCCTAAGAACATATTTTACTCAATACTAACAAAATACGAAAGGGGAAATATTGTCTCTTTGAAAAAGAAAGAAAAATGCTGGGTCTCAGCAGTCATGACGTTGTGTACTTTAATAATTTCTTGAAGCATACTGTAGGTGGAAAACTTGGGGTGGGGGTTCGTGGCTAACAGAAAAGTAAGTTGCAGATGCTCTGGAATACTAATTACGAAACCAGTTGACACAGAGCCTTAGGTGCTGCCATTGTCACAGCAGATAAAACACATCCTTTTGGTAAAGATTTTGGAGTCCTTTCATGAAACCAGATGGGTTCTAATTAATGCAGTATATGTACACAAGCCTACGTCTTTTTATTCCTAACTGGCAGCCTGAGATCCATTTGGGATTCACCTACGAGTCTATTCCAGGAAACTACCCTTTGCATTAAATAACTCTATGGCATGAATAAGGGGGACATGGAGAGGGCTGTTAAAATTGAGGACATAATGACAAACTCTCAGTTCTTTGGACCTTTACACTTTAAAGATTTTTTTTTTTTTTTTTTTTTTTTTTTGATGAAGAGGAAAGCTATCTTCAGTACCCTGGAGAGCTACCCAGCCTCCAAAGGGTTGCCAACGTGTCCCCTTTCCCTTTAACGGCAGAATCTCAATTTTGTCAGGAGCATCTATGAGTCCAGCTAAATGTCTACCTACCCAGGTATGCATGGCCACGTCAGTGATGCCCAAATATGTTTGCTGAATGTGGTTTCGGCGAATGGCATTGTTTTTAGCCAAAAAGGAGTCAAGTGGACTTTCTCATCTTTCAACTTGGGTTATAGATATACTGCCTGAAGGTGAAGTGGTTATTTTGATTTTATAAGAAAAAAAAATCCACATGATGAAGGAGGCAGAGCAGAAAAATGTAGAGTCCAAAACAGGTTGGCCTCAAGTATGCATATACCTCTCTGAGCTGGCCAATGAGATTAAAGACCCAAATCCTTATTTGGCTGATCATTGATATCCCAAACCACAAGGGTATCTAAGCTTTTTCTAGAACTTTTTCCAAATTAAGTAAAAAAGGTCTTATATTTTAGGAGTCATTTTTGCTTGCATGTCATTAGTTTTCTTATTGTCATGAAAATACAGGAGAAGAAAGTCCAGCCTCTCCCTTCTTTCCAGCACACCCACAATCTATTCACACAAAGCATTTGCGAGTAAGGAAGACTTCTCCGAACGCTTGAAAATCATAGGAAGTGTCTCCAATCTTTGAATCCCAGTGCACTTTTAAAATCATGTAGCTGAGATTTTAAACTTTGTTTGTCTTTTTGGACCCTGCAAAAATGGAGATTTTCTTGACAACTTTTCCATGTAATGGCTAGGGTCCTATCCTCCACTGAATCTTCTCTGCAGTCTCCAATTCCCACTTTTATGTTTTTATGTAACTTCTCTTTGAAAGTTTAAAAGCAATTCTCTCCTTTTATCTCATGAGCAATAGTCTGATTTTTTCTTTTGAAGACATCATACCAACACAAAGCCTGACTTTCTACTTCAACCATGTCTTAAAGTATTATGTATTTGACCATATTTTTAAAGAAAACCTTTTATTGTTTTGCTAAGAAGATATTGGTATCAGTTATTAAAACATATAGATTGTTTTCACTTTTTTGTAAGTAAAGGAATGATGTATATATACATATTGATATGGGTTTATGTCTAGTTTTATATTTCTAAAAATGACCATTTATGTGATCTGCATCAATTAAATTTCTACTTCAAAGTGCAGACATAGTCTTTGTAAATGTCTTCTAAAATATTGGTAGAATCTCAGAAGATTTGAAGAGCGAGCAAGTGTTGCACAGCAGGAACATCAGACGGGCTGGTGGGCGCTTAGCAATTTTTTTGTGTGTGACCACTTATATTTCTGCATCACTTCTTGTATTTCTGCATCTCCCTGATTTTTCATCCATTAAACAGAAATAAACACTGTGATCATTATGTGGCTTAACGAGAACATTAAGTCTGGTGAAGATTAGTAAGACCGTAAATACAGTCTGCATGAGACAAAACAGAAATGCTGTAAAATTGTGCAGTGGTTGTCTGTTGAGAAAGACAACAAATCTTAATTTTTAGATTGTGGACTCTAATTTTTTTAACCCAAAGTTGATCTGAATATTTTTAAAGATTTATTTACTTATTTGAGAGAGAGAACAAGTGAGCATGATTAGGGAGAAGGACCGAGGGGGAAGAAGAGGGGGAAAGAATCCAGCAGCGCACTCCCCCTGAGCACAAGGGAGCCCAACATGAGGCTCAACCCAGGACCCTCCCTGAGAGCATGACCTAAGCTGAAATGAAGACTCCACTGCTTAGCTGACTGAGCCCCCAGGAACCCCTGATCTGAATTTTGATAATTGTGGTTTGCCTTAGATTTCTTCTCAGTATCTATCCAGCCAATGAGAATTCGGGCAATGAATCCATGATCCTAGGTAGTGGTGATCACACCATTTAGTAGCACGTTACTGTATGATGATTGCTGCTAACCAATGACGCAACAGGCAATGAGTACTCTACAATCAACTCAAAATAGAGTTTTCTGGCGTGGTAAACTCACACAGCACACCACCACCAGCACCCTACAGTGTGGCTTCAGGATGACTCACTTTAAAGTATTTCCTTTTTTGCAAGTGAAATCATCTGTAGATAGTTAATGTGAGAGAAAACAAGTGGAAAGAGGTGGTTAGTGTTAAAGCTTGGAATGCAGCTGACGATCATTAACCTAAATTACCCCTCAGCAGCCCACAGAGACACCAAGCGGAATGAAACCAGGGAGGTTTCCTATTTGGATTCCAGAATATATACAACCATGTGGTGTCGCTTGATCCCTCCGGAAGGGCAGAGTTTCATAGTTTAGAATCTGTGTCAAGATCGTGTTTAGAATACAGAAAGGAGAAATGCATTTGCTTTATTCTGTTCATTTAGACAATCAAATAATAGATAAAAATAGATAAACTTTCTTCATCCTTTTGGAGTTTTACAAGAAAGAAAACTCCAATTTCAACATGAAATTTTTATATAGTCCTCTGATTAGGTAAGTTTCCCCCCCCCCCTTCACTATCCAACTATTTTGGCATGAGATATAGATCTGTCTATGTTTGAGGGATGTATATGACTTTGGGAATCAATTTTGATTTTAAAATGTCCTTGCTATAGATGACCTGCATCTCTGTGTTCATATTAGTGCTCCCGTCCCCACATAGGATGTTTCTTTCCAATCTCAGGAACACATGCTGAAATGACATACAGAAAAAACAGTTTAAAATATGAACACTATTGACTATTTCATGACTTATTCGCTAAAAGCTACACTTTATAGCCCAGTGTTAGGTGGAATCAGGTAACGCAGCGTTCTGCTGATACAACTGACCTCTTTTGGAAGCAGGAATTCCTCATGGAAATTTTACCAAAATGACTTTTGCAATACTATAAAACCTGCATTATATTATATAATAAAAATGCAATGAAATGTTTTATTGACCTCTTTAATGTATTAGGTGTGAGACTTTCATAGGTCTTTACATCTTAAGGAGTATTGAAATTGAGTCTAATACATTTTACTCCTTAAATATAAAAAGTAGTTTAATCATTTAATTATTTTTCTAATAGCTACAGTTTCTTAAGTGCTTCCTACATTCCAGGAATAATGTTCACCAAATTACAGGTATCCTCCTATTTGACACCCACAGCGACACTGTGAAATAATATTATTTTTCCCATTTTAAAGGGTTCCGAGGCTTAGAAAGATTGAGAATCTTGTCAAAGTCTACTTGGCTGCAGCCAGACTCACACCAGTTTAACAACAAAGCTGATATTCTTAACAATATGGATGTTCCTCTACAATATTCTGCCAATGTTTTATATCCTTATTTCTTTTCAATACAAAACTTTTTTTAAAATTTAATTTAATTTTTTTCAGTGTTCCAAAAGTCATGGTTTATGACCACACCCAATGCTCCATGCAATGTGTGCCCTCCTTAATACCCACCGCCAGGCTACACCACCCCCCACCCCTCTCCAAAACCCTCAGTTTGTTTCTCAGAGTCCGCAGTCTCTCATGGTTTGTCTTATCTCTATGCTCCTGGCTAATACTCTTAAGATTTTGAAAATAGTTTTCCAAAGTTTATATAATAAGAGTGTGACATTAAAGTACTTCTCTTTGATTCAGACAATGTAATCCTAAGGAGACACATAGTTGACTCTGTGTTCAGATTGACATGCTTTATAGGACTGCTGCTGCAGAATTCTTCATGTGATGAACATGACCCATCTCCCTTAAATCCATGCATTTCCGGTTGAAGAGAAAGTCCTAGAACAGGGGTCTGTGATTGAATCTCTCTTCCTTAGAAAGTTCCTTAGAAGCTATTAAGTACCTTTGTGTGTAATGAGCCATGTGGGTTTTGCATCTAGTCCAATTGGTGATTTGGGGTTTCCCAGTCTAATAACGTATCATGGAGTTAGTAAGCCCAAGATTTACGCTAGGTTTGAGAATAATGTTCTGAGCAGTCTTCAGCTTTATTATCGACTCCAGTTCTCTATCTAGGAAGTGGAAGCTACAATGCTTAGATGTACCACAGGGGGATGCTGTGAATGGCTAATTACAAGGATTCAGCCTATTAAAGTTGTAGATAGCTGTTAAGCATCCTTTTAACCTCTGCTCTGTACTGCCAGAGGGATGGAGGTAGCGAGCTAATGGGTTTCTCCCATTCTAAATGCTCCATCTTTAGAGTTTGAACATCTGCACAAGAGTGTGCTTGTTGGTGAAAATCAAGTAGAATGGAACATGTTGCTAAAATAAAAAGGGTTCATTGGTTCAAAATAAGGCATTGGCCATTGGCCATTCAATATAGTACTTCCTACACAACCTTTCCTCAGACTCTCGATATCCATCTCTCATCTCCTCTATGTCCCTTAGAGTGGCTTCCTTGCCTGTTATTTTGCCTGGTCAGTCTTTCCCCAAGGTATCCATGGTGTTGTCTCTCTGACTCAAGGTTTCTGCTCACTTGTCATCCTGGCAGAGATGACTTCCACGGGCTCTCCACCTAAAGAGCCCCACTCACCTCTCTTCTGCCTCCAACCTGCCCTGACCCCCACCACCACCCATCTTTAGCCCTTGGTCCTGCCTTTTTTTTTATAGTGATCAGGATCCCTTGGCACATTATATTTGGTGGCTTACTCTCTGCCATCTTATATTATAAAGGTAAGCTTTATGAGAACAGGAAATTTTTTATGTTTTGCTGATTACTGTACTGTATTCTCAACACTAAAAGGGAGCTTGGAACACTTCAAGCAGTTGGTAAGTACACAGTGACTAAGTGGATAAATACATTGGGAATATTTCTCCATTATATATTCTTCAGCCCTTATTTCCCAAGTACCTACTCTCAATAATCCATAACGTGGTCTATATTCGACTTTTGACATTTATAAGGCAGAGGAAAATCTTGTCCTTCAGAAAATCTTAAAAAAGAACTTACAAATCTCACAAATTCTCATTCACTTTATAAACACCTAAAGAGAAGGCAACAGAAATCTGTGTCGCTGATGAGTTTTATGATCATACACATCCACACTTACTTTCATCTTTCTTGAGGATACATGGTTCGGTGTAGGCTGAGGTTCTGAAGACCCGAGCTCTAATCTATTCATAAGACATTTGCCAGCTGCATATAATTGTGCAGTAAGCATGCAGGGATAATAATGCCTACTTACATTTCTTTTTCTCATGAAAATGTATTAAATGAAATTATTCTAAGAGATCTAATATGTGTTGGTTTTCCTTCTTCACAGAACAAGATATATAAGTCTTTACCCTGGAAACCAGGCAATATTTCAAATCTCTAACTTTTCTCCTTTCAAAGACTGGCTAAGTCCCTCTGCAAGTATATCTGCTGTTGGTGAAGCTCTGGAAGTTTCTTTCTTCCGGCTACTTCTTCTCCCCATGGCTTTTTTGTGCCCTTTCCATCACTCCTTATTATCTGAACTTCTTGTCCTGCAATAATCCCATCAGTGTTGATGTTTCTAAGAATTCTGTTCTTGTCCCTTCACTCCCCTTATTCCATAAATGTTCTCCAAGTGATGTTGTTCATTCTCCTCTTTTTCACTGTGATCCACATGCTAATGATTCCCCAGCCCAGCCTCCCCTCTAAGATCAAGCTCATATATTCAATCAGTGCTCTGCCAGCTCTCTACTGATGATACCTCTAATAATTTTGAAAAGTGGAAAAGCTTTTCCCTCAAGTGAAGTTGGTCTTTTGCTTGATAATTGGATGGGAGGAACTGGGAAAAGGGAGAAGCCAAAGCTGAGTTCTGGTTTCTAGCTAATGTGACAGGAATAACTGAGAGAGAGAGAGAGAAGGGGGTGACAGTAATATCTTGGCTCTCAGATATGGTGTTAGTGACACAGACAAGTAACTTTACAGAGAAGTCTGGCAGACGCTACCTTACGTTAACTTTAAGTTCACATCAACAGAGGGGATTCAGATCAAACTTGATAGGATGCAGTGGAAAGAACACACTATTGTTTGTAATTTTTGCTTCATGGATGCATTACCTTAGTTGAATCCTATAAAGAGATGACACAAACCCAAATTAGAGGATATTCTAGAAGATAACTCTTTTGTAATCTTCAAAAGTGTCAAAATTGAGGAAAGACTGAGAAAGAGACACGATTTTGATCTGGATCATTTTGATATAAAGAATGCTGTTGAGGGGTGCCTGGGTGGCTCAGTGGGTTAAAGCCTCTGCCTTCAGCTCAGGTCATGATCCCAGGGTCCTGGGATCAAGCCCCGCATTGGGATCTCTGCTCGGCGGGGGCCTGCTTCCCCCTCTCTCTCTGCCTGTTTCTCTGTCTACTTGTGATCTCTGTCTGTCAAATAAATAAATGATATCTGAAAAAAATGCTGTTGAAGTCACATTTCCCTTTTAGACATCAGTTTGTCCTTCTGTACAATGAGTAGCTTGGATTAGTTTACAAAAATGACAGCTGGAATTTATCAAGTGCTTAGTTTGCCCTAACACACACACACACACACACACACACACACGATATTGGAACAACTCACTAAACTTGAACGGGATCTAAAGATGACAGTGTAGGAATGTATCTATTTTTGTTTTTTACTTTTGTTGGCCATACTGTGATTATATAGGAGAAGGCCCCATTTGCAGGAAATACACACTATAATATTTGGGATGATGGACAACACGTTGACTACTTTGAAATGGTTTTGGGGGAAAAGTTCTTAGTACTGTACTTGCAATTTTTCTGTTGAAGTTTGAAATTGTTTCAAAATAAAAATATTTTTTAAAAAGTATAGAAATTTTCTAAGTGCTGGATAACCATTGGAAGGTAGAGGCTGTACAGCACCCTAACCCAATTTATATCTCTAAATGGTTGCTCTGACAGCTCTGTGGAAAGTGTTTGGGGAGTGAGTGGGTGGGAGGCTTGTAACACTCCTGGCATGTGACTTTTGGGGGAAAATACAGTAGGATTCCTTATTGGAAGGACACATTGTAAAATAACAGCCCACCCTCCAACTTGAGATTGTTCCAGGCCGAACTCTCATAGTGCATGACTATATAGAGAGTCTCTGGGAGATGCAGACTAGATGGAAAGCTACGACAGCTGTCTACAAGAGAGGTGATACATGACTTCAGGGAAAGATGACTTCCAGGTATATTTTGGAGATTAAACAGGTGGAAGGGGCTGAAAGATCAATTCTGAAAGTGAGGAACAGAGAGCAATCAAGAATGACTTATGAGGTAATTAACCTGAACTCCAGCAATAGTTTAGTGGTATCATTCATATGTGGAGAAGATGGATGAGAAGTTTGGGGAGAAAAATCAAGAATTCATATCTTGCTATGAGCAGGTGACTCACTAAAGAAGAAACCCAATGGCCAATATGCACAGATTAATATTCAACTTCATTCATCGTATTCAAAAAATGAAAAAACATCAAAGAATTTTTCATCTATCAGACAAACAAAATTTTTTCTTCCAGTTTCAATTTCTATTATTGATGCTCTGAGTACAGAGACAGATTCTTCTTACAGCGGCAAATAAGTTGGAAAAGTTTAATGGAGAGAGAATATGCTTAATAGGAATCCAATAATTCATATTTTTTGAAAAAAGTAATTCAACTTTCATAAAATTATCCAGATGAAATTACTAAGGATGTGAAAAAATAGCTAGCTATAAAGATCTTTTCTTTAAATGGATATTATTCCAAATATCCATATAATGGAATGTTTATTAGCTTACAGTAAACAGGGGAACTGGTCCTTTTTCCTAGAGTTTCTAATGTGTTAATGTAAAAACTAGCCCTGGGATCCTCATCCTTATCACCACCTGCTTCTGATGGAAGCCAGGAGGAAATAGTGGGAGACAATGGCTAACAGGCAGTTGGGTTTTCTTTCAAGAATCCTCACCCATTAGGGACCTCAGTAAGGCTGCCTCCCCTACCTTGCCCTGAGCACCTAGGATGGGGGGAAAAAAAAAAAAGATTTCTTCTTCTTGCCTTCCCAAGCCAAATGAGATGAGATGGGATTCCTCGTAGACACCACCATTTCTACAAACAAAGCAAAAACCAGCAATGAAAACCAAAAACACAGGCTATACACCCTGCCCCCAGCAAGGTGTTTATTGAGCTGAAGAAAAATATTGGTTGGAGGTGGTCTGTACTCTGGAGACAGCTAGGCAAGGACATCAAGTGTGGCTCAAACAGATCCTACAGAAGGCACTCTCTTGAAAATTCCCACTATTGGGGGATGGAAGGGGCTGTGGTGTTTTGGAAGAAAAATGTAATACCTCTTCCTGAAGAAAGATAACCTCCCACCAAAAAATAAATAAATAAGTGAGTAAGTAAATAAATAATTTAATTAACCAAAATTTTGTAGCAGCTAAGACCAACTATATTTGGTTCAAAGTTCAGGTACATGATTTGGCTTTTAACACTTGACCTTCTTCTTTAGTAAGGTGAAACTGAGTCTAATAGGCATCCCAAATCTTATGGCTTAACACACCATAATCCTGTGCAGATCTGAGGGAACGGACTCCACACAATGCACTCATTCCAGTCACGGTGGTCTTTGAGGGCCTGGAGATCTCCGTGCAGCATCTGCATTCAGCAAGCATGGCCTGGTGGAAGGCTGACGTCACTCTACTGGCATCCCATTGGCTGCACTCAGTCACATGGCCCCACAGGGTACACAGTAATGTGGTCCAAGGTTTGAGTGAGCCAGCACTCTCTGCTCTCATCCTTCCTCTCTGGCTGGGCCCTGGGATCCAGAGGAGCCAGAAGCAGTAAAGAGAATTAGAGAAGGGAAAGGAACAGAAAACGGACTTAAAAAGGTGAGTTCCCCTAGTCCCACTGCACCTTAGACATCATCTGGGAGCAGAGATGAAAGGGCATATTTTGAACTGGGTGACAACTGGATTTTTAATAACTGAAAATAAGACAATCGTAAAATGAAAATTAACCGGAAGAGTTCTGGCATCTTCTCTATATGGGATAGGGGTGGGAGAGCAGACAGCTTGAAAGCAATGATTATAAAACAAAATTTTCCTCCTTTTGAAGCACCCAATTAATTAACCAGTTGAATTGTTGGTTCCATATGTTGAAATATAATGCTGCCATTAAAAATTATGTGGCATATTTAGATTTTATTTGCATGGAAGAATATTCTTGATGAACTACATTAGAAAATAAGGAATGGCATAAGATCATACTTTCACAAAATAAGCATGTATGGAGTTTACATTATATGTGGCAGTGTGTGCATGTGTGTGTGTGTGTGTGTGTGTGTGATTTCCTTAGGGAGAAGGAGAATCATATACATGCAAAGGATGAAACTGGTCATCTCATCTCTGGCTGGTGAAATTTATAGTAATCAAATATTTTTCTCCTGAGAACATGTGTTTATTAACTTTTACTTAATCTGTTATGACTTCAGGAAGAGAAGAATAAAAATAAGGATAATGTGAAATAAACATTAACAAGTAAAGTTATGAAAATATGTTTTATGTCTACCTACCACATATGCCCTAATTATCCCTTAAGTATTATCCGTATTTTATGATTTTTTTGAGTCTTAAGGAAGTGCAGGGTTAGCTGATGATGATAGATAAGCTGAAACCAGTAAGGATATTTGCCTTTAGATAAATAACATTTTCCATCTTTTATCTCAGCCTATCTCATTATATCTCTTTCTCCTTGTATGTTTTCTATTGCTATAGTAACTATGAAATAAGAATTGCAAAACTTATTTAATAACAGATGTTTCTGCGGTTGGAGGAAATAGCATCCCTTACAATTTTGTGAGGCCGATTTGCCATTACCCTAAGCTGCAGACACCCTTTCCAGCCTGTAGGTGGCACCAACGTTCAGGCCTTGTAGCTGTCGGAGACCATCGGGTCGGTGGTCTGGGCTGGAGGGGAAGCAGCAGGTGTCCGGGCGGAGCCAACTCTCAGGACCCCTTGTTTTCAACAGACACACGCTTCTTCAGCCAACACACGACCTCACGTGGTGTGTGCTCTGCTTCCAGAGGGTTGAGGGCTTCCGTGCTCCTGGTCCCTCAAACTAACGCTAGTGACCCCCTCAAATAACACAAATTATTGGTATGGCCACCGTATTCATTGCCCTGGTCTTGATGTATTTTCCGGGCCGGCGTTTATTTGTGTGAGTCCGTCTTACTTACTGCACAGAGTACATGGAAGAGTTTATTGGGTAGATTTAAGAAGGCAGCACTCCAGCGCTCTGCATGCACTCGAGTTCATTGTGTAAGTGCGGTGTGCTACAAAATCAAAAGTCAACTGATTGTTTTAACTGGTAATTGGCACCCAGTGGACATGGGGATAATGTGCCTTGATTCCATGAAACTCCAACTGAGGAACAGTAATAGTGTATATGTGATATCCTAGACTCCACTTTTTTTTATATTGTCACTAGAAAGGTATTGTGCACTTCAAACATCAGGAAAGATCCTGAATCGATATCTATATGTTCCTTATAATCAATTACAGCTGAAGCCATGGATCCATGGATTTCATTAGTCCCAGATATACTCACTTGTCACTTTGCTCTTTGAAAGTAAATATAAATCATATTATAACATGTAAGAGAATGAAGGGGTTTATGTTTTCAAGGCAGTTGAATTAGTCATAAACAAAAATACGAGTCCTCTACTTAAAAATCAAAGCTGTGCCAAACTTTCGGTTTTCCCAAAAGTAATTTTTTTTTCCCTGAACTGTCAATTTAGTAGTTTGTAAGAGACTTAGTTCTGTCATGACAGTGCTGAGAACTGGACCTCTCTTCTGAAAATATGAAATCAAAAACCTTTTCTTAAAAAAAGAAAAAGAGAATATTAAATCAACAACCTGTACCTTGCTTCATGCAATGCCATGCCCCTGAAATCTTCCGCATACAACAAATGGTGTTTTAAAAGCACTCAGGGAAATCGCTGTTTGCGAGAATCGAATGATGCACTTCCTCTTAATGTGACTAACTGTTCTGTAAGTTATGTCCTCAGTTAAATTTAGATTTTGTTTAAATCTTGAGTTTCCTATCACAGGACCTCAAAATAGTTTATGATATTATTCTGGAGGCTGCTTGTTACCCACCTCCGGAATTTATTCAATATAATGTGAAACCGTTTTGAAAACCATGGTTGGAGAATTTTTTTTTTTTAAATGGTGAAAAATCACTGTGTTGAATGTATTTTAACTACAAAATCGTTCCCAAAACACAGTCCCTGAGTGGGATGTCGCCATGATGCTTCTGTGCGGGCTTTGCTGCTTCACGGAGCAGGTGACGTTTGGGCACTTAATGAAGTGGAGGTTTTCTGCTGGAGAACAGAGAGGAAGGAATGTTCTGCTCGGGGCAACCAGGTGCAGAAAGGTATGGTTGATCAGGCAGGTGCTGGGTTCAGGACACCCTCCTTGTCCTATGGTGTCCGCGGGGCCCCAGGCCGGGGAGCAGGGGCTTAGGGGCTCAGGGCCAGGCTGAGGGATGTATACTTTATTTTTTGGCATTTAGAGGACAAGGAAGGTTGTGTGGGAGAACTAATAGGAACAGGAGACCAGGGCCACGCCGCTGTGAAGGAAGAGGGTGACTCTGCTCACTTTTTGTAAGATTGCTGTGACGCGGCAAGTGCTGGGGCAATCACACAGCCACACTCAGTGTGTATTCAGGCTTAGTCGTGTAAGAGATGTTTTTACATGTAAAGTTAATTCGTATAGTCGTTCACTCCTGAAAAAACAGGCCCTGAGAAGTCTTAAACCAGTGGTGCCTGTGAGTGGCCGTGCTGGGGTGAGAACACCGGCCGAGGATGGGCGCCGTCCCCTCTGGGCTCTGTGGTCAGTGACCTGCATCTGCCTCCCATGGTGGGGACAGCAGCGTCCACCTCTCCGCTCCTCCCCGACTGCCCTGGGTGTCAGTCCCAGGAAGTAGAGCCTTGTGCATACAAACTGAAATAAAAGATCGAGCTCTGTTTGACACCAGCAACTTGGGGAGAAGGTTAAGCAGTCCGATCAGAAATAAATTGAGAATTGGGTAGAAATGGTTTCTATTATCAGCTCTGCTGCTGACTGGCTGAGACTTTGAGTAAATCGCTGAATTGCATGATTTCCCCATGTGTAAAATAAAGAACCAAGTGATTTTCAAGGGCCTTCTAGCTCTGAGATCCAGTTTATATTTCAAATGGAAAGTATCTGCCTGAAGGTATTAATATATTGTTCACAGTTTCCCAATAATCTACTTTCCAATAAATGAACTGCCTAAGGCCATTTGAAGAAGTCTCTCTCTCTTGCTCTCCCTTTCTCTCAATCTCTCTGTCTCCCCATGTCCTCGTTTCAGATTAATGATACACTAATTTCATACTATGGCATTGGCTTCTGACTTGATGGGTCATACAACTCACACTTACCCTCCACCTGCCCTATTTTCTCAGCTGAATTTCCATGAGCTGGACTCACGGACTGGGTGCTGCGGGAGTGGAGGGCCTTCGCCCCCCAGTAGAGAGCTCCTAGGGGAAGGCGTTTTTACAGGCATGGCTCCCCCTGGAACTCTGCGGTCACCCCATCTGCTGGAGCAGCAGGCTGCTGAAGTTGCGTATTGTGCTGATTGATCTTCCCGTGTTTGTGATTGAGACTTCCCGTGTTCTGAAGTATGTGTACACCTGCCAGTGGATTTCATAACATCTCCCTTATGGTTTTTTTTAAGATTTTATTTATTTATTTGACAGATAGAGATCACAAGTAGGTAGAGAGGCAGACAGAGAGAGAGGGAGGAAGCAGGCTCCCTGCTGAGCAGAGAGCCCGATGCTGGGCTCCATCCCAGGACCCTGGGATCATGACCTGAGCCGAAAGCAGAGGTTTAACCCACTGAGCCACCCAGGCGCCCTCCCTTATGTTTTACATCAACAGTTTTCAGTAGAGTGCATGGGGTTCGTTTGCTGGGAGCAACAGCAGATGGCATTTCGTTTTTCCTCCTATAACAATCACGAGCAGGGTTTTAAGGTGTCAGAGGTGGGAAGTGAAAGTACCGGTGTGGGTCAGGGGACAGAGCACACACCGTCACATCAATTTGCCAAAATGTTGAGTTTAAAATGAAACAACCTCGTAATGATTCCCTCTGATATTACATGCAAAAAATCCTCTATAAATCCCTCCCAGTGTGTTAATTCAGGGTTTTAAAATGATCTGCCAGACGTTTAGAAAGTATGTCCACTGCCTTCTTTTCTGTTTGAATCTAAATTGTCCTTATTGGGGCACCTGGGTCGCTCAGTCTAAGCGTCTGCCTTCAGCTCCAGTCATGATCCCAGGGATCGAGCCCCACATCAGGCTCCCTGCTCAGTGGGGCGTCTGCTTCGCCCTCTGCCCTCTGGTCCCCATGCTTGTGCTTTCTCTCTCTCTCTCAAATAAATAAATAAAATCCTGAAAAAAATCTAGTTCCTTATTGTAATCAGGGTTGTGGAGTTAAATCCCTGTTGTTTCTCTGAACAATAAAGCCCTTCACAAAAAGAGGCTGTTTCTAATGTGAAAGAAAGTTAAGAAGATTTGAGGGTATAGCCTAGTTACCTATGGTGTCTACCCAGGATTTGCAAGTGGAATTACTTCTCTGAAGTACAGTAGATATTTGTTGGCTCGCCATTTAATTCTTTATGTGGACAATAATAAAACAGTTAAAGTAGCACAAAACTAGTACTTATCGGTGATCATTATTACTAATTACTAAAAAAATGTGAAACATCATACAATCACATCATGATATTAAGAAACTGATATTCTGGGGCTGAGACACGGATTCATCCTTAGCTTCTGTGATAAATCTTAGTTCATTGGCTTACCTCTTAATTCTCTAGGGATCATTCTCTAAATCCTATGAATATATTCAGTTCAGTGCGTTTGTATTTTCATTCGGTTTGAAGTACTTCTTTTATTTCCCTCGAGACGTCCTATTTGACTTAAGGATGATTTAGAAGTATATCGTTTCATTTCCAAGTGTTTGGAGATTTTCCTGGCTTTTTGTGTTATTTATTTCTAGCTCAGTTTCACTGTGGCTAAGGAACACCTTGTATATTTTTTCAATTGTTTTACACTTACTGAGGTTTGTTTTCTGACTCAGGGTATGGTCTAGCTTGGTGAATGTGCCATGGGCACTTGAAAAGACTATGTATCCCGTTGTTTGAAGTGTTCTGTGATTATGGATGAGAACCTGTTGGTTGACGGTGCTGTTGAGTTCTTCTCTACCCTCGCTGATCTTCTATCTAGTTCCTCTATCAGTTGTTTAGGGACAGGTGCTAGTCTCCAACGGGAGGTGTGGATATATCTGTCTCTCCTCCTAATTCTGTCCATCCCTGATGCATTACCATATTGTGCAGCTCTGTAGCTCTGGTGCTTGGCACATACACATTCGGGGTTGCTATGACTACTTCTTGGTGGATCATTATGTAATGTCCTTTTCTGTTCCTGGCAATTTTCTTTACTCTGAAGTCAATGCTAACTGATTTTAATAGAGCTACTCTTCTGCCTTCTTTTCATTAATGTTTGCATGATAGAGCTTTTTTTCGTTCTTTTATTTTCGACCCACCCATATTATTATGTTTGAAGTGATTTTCTTATAAGCAGCGTATACTTGGGTCAGTTTTCTTTGTCTGCATTTTTTTGGTTGGTTTTGCTTTGTTCTGTTCATTTTTTTATACATCCGTTTTGCAAATCTCTGTGTTTTTAGCTGGTGTATTGAGACAATTTAAATATAATGTGCCTATTGATATCATTGGACTGAAGGCTGTCATTTTATGTTTTCCTTTCAGTTTGTTCTCTCTGTTTTTCATTTATTTGCCTTCCTGGGAGTGCTTAAAGAATTTTTAGAACTTATATTGATTTACCTGTATAGTGCTTGGATAGATTTTGTATAGCTTCCAGTGGTTGCTCTAGGATTATATCACTCTAACAATACAGTATACTTGGGAATTTTCACTAGGTTGAGGACATATAAAAGCTTTACTTATCTTTATCTTACTGTGCTCTTCTCTGTTTTTAATTAGCCACCCTAAATACTTCATTTGCATCCACTGAAACCCATATTAGGCTGTGTTATATTTTTGCTTCTATCATCAAACATATTATAGAACTCAAGAGGAGAAGGAAAGTCTATCATATTTATCCGTATTTTTGCTTCCCTTTTGTGTCCTTCTTGTCCTTCTGATCTTCCACAGTTGGTTCTTTGTGGCTTCCTTTCAGTTTAGAGAACGTCCTCCATTAGTCATTCTGTCGGACTGGGACTGCTGGCAACAAGGACTCTTAGTTTTCTTCATCTGCTAGTATCTTGACTCCCCTTTCATGCCTGGAGGATATTTTCACTGAATACAGAACTTGTGGATGAGATTTTCTTTCAACATAAAAAAAACAACATTAAAAAAACAACAACTTTATTTTGGTGAGAAATTCCCTAGCATTGCAATTTTCCCCTCTGGTAGTTAAGATGTTCTTCATTACTTTCAAAATTTTTTCTTGTCCTAGGTTCTCTTAAATTTGATGATGATGTATCTTGTGGATTTCTTCAGGTTTGTACTGTTTGTGGTTCCCACGGCTTTTCAAGTCCCTAGGTTTCTGTGGCCAAATCCGTGAACTTTTTAGCCATTGTTTTTCAGCTATTTTCCAATCATGCCACCCTACCCCATCTCTATCTAGGATGCCCATGGGCCGTGGTTCAGGTCTTGAGTTGTAAGCACCCATGCCTCTATTGCTCTGCATGTTTTCTTCAGTCTGCTTCTGTCTTTCGTTTACCTACTAGGCAATATATATTCTTCTGTCTACAAGTTCATGGATTTCCTTCTGTTTCTCTGTTCTATTTTTTATCCTATCCGCAGAGTTTTTTGTCTCCGTTATTACATTCTATAGTTCTAAACCTTCCATTTATCTTTGCATCTTTCTAGTTCCTTCTTGAAATCTTCTATCTTTTCTTTCCTTTGTGCTTACAATGTGAAAACATTTTTGTTGTGGCTTCTTTTAATTCTTTGTCAAATAATTCTAGCATCTATATCACTTTAGTGTTTGGGATCTTTTGGTTGATTTTCTCATTTAGAGTTTTTCCTGGTTCCTGGTATGATGGGTGAAACCAGAACTTGCTGAGTATTATATCGGGATAATATAGGTCTCATTTCCATCTACTTTTTTAGCTGATCTCCCCTTCTATCCTTCAGAAAGAAGGGGCCAGCTCTTCTTTACTGCCAGGTGGGGTTGGAGGTCAAGTATCCCCATTCAATCAATCTCTTTACACCAGGGAGTGGGATAGGGTTGCTCCTTACTTCATTTCCCTGTTAGACTCTCAGTGGCTTGGAGGGACAGGTGCAGCTTGTTAACACTCCAAACTTGGCCTCTGCTAACTTTGAGGGGAGTTGAGAGGTTAGCCTCATTATGGCTGGGCACTAGAGTGTTGGTGATAGAACCCAGCAGGGAGGTGAAGGGGCAACTAATTACTGTTGGGTGGGGTTGGAAGTCCAGGATCTCCATGTGAGGGCACCTTGTTATTGCCCAACTGGAATGATACTGTCCAGTGGGGAGCTTAGAGCCTGGGGCAATCAGATATCTAAGCTCCCTACTCCTTTTGGTGGCAGTGGTGGAATGAGGCCTCATTTTATTCTTATGGTATATGCTGAAGTAGAGATATTACTGTCTCAAATGTTCTGTGTTCTCAGGACAACCCTTTCCAGATCCTTGAGTGACAACCCTTTCCAGATCCTTGAGCGAGAGGGAGCAGACTTTTCTGACTGCCTCCATTCATAAATCTGGGTTGCTGGTAGAATTCTTCAGCTTCATATGTGGTTTATATGAGCCAAAAGAAAAAAACAAACAAACCCAGGAACTCAGTCCTTTATTGAGCTTCAAGGTCCCTGATTGGTCTGCCTTCTTCTCTCCATATTTTAGAGTTTTCTTGTGTTTGCTTTCCATATAAAGTTCAGAGTTTTATCAGCATTTAGCAGGAGGAAGAGGGGAAAAAGTCCTTTTGTTTCATCTTTACCAAAGCAGAGTTGCCCTTATATGGTTCCTTAAAACAAACAAACAAACAAAACAAAACAAAACAAAACAAAAACCATGTCTACAAGGCCTGGCATTCCCATTAATTTATTAAAAAGGAAGAATGTTCTATCAGTTGACAATTCAGAAAGCTCATGGTGTCATCTGTCCCATCGCCAGCAATGGAGATGGGGTAACGAAGCCCTTCAGAGCCTGGGTTTGCATCGTTGCTAAGAGATAGCACTTATAGAGACTGAGTCACAGAGGAAATGAATCCGTGACCTATTGCATTGGAATAATAGGCTCACATCACCCCCACGAGCACAGATCCTCATGTTCCAGGAAAGTGAACATGACCAATGTAGAATTAAGAAGTATGGAGAGGTAATAGTTCACTTTTGACCGAGACATCATTATGATCATAATGATCATGATTATATCGTTACTACTTCTCACTTATTCTGAAACTGCTTCCAGTAAAGTCAAGTATCAGGACCAAACAAAAGTGCACCCAGTTGTCATACTCACCCTGAACCACATTCTGCTGTATTATTCCTGCTGAGATGACAATTTAATCCATGTTGTTTTTTATTTGGAAGCAAAAGTGTACAATTTGTTAAACCTCAAAAATCTAGCTCTCTTCCTTTACAAAATAAAGTTTGATATAATTTGGAAACTTCAACATTGAAATAGCTAGCTTCAATATTATGTTATACTAGAGGAATGTTGGTTTCTTCAGGAGTAATTGGATATTTAGGTTTTTTGCAGTAACATTCAATATTCATGATCTAGAGGCGTTTGGTTTACTCCGTCCCTGTGGCTGTTTCATATCACTGTTTAAAAGGGTATTTCAGTGGTCAGAATTGACACGAATTGAAGAATGCCTTCAAAGAAGTATTACTTTATTTTTTTTTATTTGACAGAGAGAGAGATCACACTAGACAGAGAGGCAGGCAGAGAGAGAGAGAGGGAAGCAGGCTCCCCGCTGAGCAGAGAGCCCGATGTGGGGCTCGATCCCAGGACCCTGAGATCATGACCTGAGCCAAAGGCAGCGGCTTAACCCACTGAGCCACCCAGGCACCCCAGAAGTATTACTTTATTTACCTAACTTGAAAGATATATGATAAGTAAAATCAGAAAAGTTGTTTTGTTTTAGAGTTAGAAGGATCTTATAGGATCCAAACCCTTCCCCTAAAATAAGATAGATTACCAATTTTTATTTTTATATTCACTTCCTTGAGAGAATTAGTTCAAAAATTAAGCAATTAAAAAAAAAGGTTGTTAAATTCAAGGTAGCCTTATTAAAGTGATTGTCATGCACAGTATTTGATTTCTGAGCCCATATATGCTTGATGAATACTAATAGAAAAGCCATATAAAGGTCAGATATTGCCACAAGCTACATGTAGGCCAAAGAGTAGAGTTCCTATGTGTCTTGGAGAGAGTGTGACTCAGGAGGGATGCAGACACAGTTCTGAATTCCAAGCAATGATGTTTGATTTCAGTTCTCTCCTTTAGCCTCCATCACATTTGTTGCCTCTCTTACAGAATGAGGAGGAAAGGATGATAGATTTTATAGATTTTGAATGATTATGGATGACCTTTCTGTGGAAAACAGCACTTGAGAACATTTCTCCCCCTATAGTCTCATTCAACTTTTAGGGGAAAGTGACATAAAGGGAACAGCATTTCAAAAGAACAACTTCCTACCCAGCTCTCAAGACTCATTTGACTCAATTAAAGGAAATCACAGCTGTTACCCCACAGCTGCTGCCAGATGCCCTCTGCCAAGTGAAGCGGCATCAGGAAGTTAAACTAAGATCAAGTAATCTGATGCTTGCTGAGGGAATGAACAGTTTGCTTTGCCTTTCCAGAACACGGATGGCTCTGCCTGCCTCTGTTTCAAAGTGGAAGTAGAGATTGCAAACATCTGGACATAAAGGGCCTCGCTTTCCTAAGCATTTGGTCAGCACCATTGAAGAACCCGAAAGCTCCTCCCACCTTTGTAATTGTTAGAAACATCCTCCAATTTTATTTAAAGTTCTGTGTAGAAAAATAAAATAAAATGAAAGTCAACCTATGTGTAAATAGTAGGAAAATGTTTCCCTAATGATGACATGCTTTGAAATTGATTTTCAAAAACACTCAAAGCTGAGAGGAAAAAGGATCACTAAACATGGGTAGACAACCCTCTTTTAAAAAAATCATTGCCTAGGATAGTTTCTAGATTCTTGAGAAAGTATAAGAGAGACATCTACTGGAGAGAAGAGGGCATACCTTGTTATCAGATAAGTTTTCAGTTTCAGGGAGATAACGCAACTCTATTTCCATTGCCCCAAGACTTTATACCATATACTTCTGAGAGGAACATGTTACCATAGTTATGAAGATTCATTTATGAAAATGTGTGAACACCATATGCTCAATTGTCAGGAGAAGGCTAATTTTAATTCAGAAACCACTTTGGTAAGTCAAAAGTGTTGCTCCACATCTAAAAAATTATATGTAAATCATAAAACCAATGACGGATTTTTTTGTGTGTTAGATACTAATTGTTATTTAAAAATTTCAGAACATTTCTATAAACCTGATATACAAAATCATAGGGATTATTATTTTACAAGCTAGAAAACTCGTATCTCTTTGAAATTGAACTAGTACAGATTTGTGGCTTAGAACATTTGTGGCTTAGAACAGGCTGGAAGAGGCCCGAATCTGGAAATGGACACAAAACAATTGTCAGTTATCTAAGTAATACAGGCTCAAGTCTAGCTGGGATACACAATGACAACTGAACAGCACAGGATAGAAGTAGGAGTTTTAGGTCCTGGTCCCCCACTGCTTGAAGAAGCTGTGGATGAAGAGTTTCAAGAGCTTGAAAGTCACCAAAACTTACTGGAAGATCAGGTGCACCAATGCCACAAGACCCGATTTATCTAAATAAAGTTGGAATAACTCTCCACGGAAGTTAGCCTGGGTGTGTGCTGAGGACATTCTATAAATCTTATAGGTACACAAACTAGGAATTTTAGGTATACTCATGGATGCTGGGCCTTAGTTCTGGCTGTTTTAAGAGAATATCATAGACTGGGGACTTAAATCACAGAAATTTATTTATCACAGTTTCAGAGTCTGAGAAGTCCAAGATCAAGGTACCAGCTGATTCAGTTCCCGGGGAGAACCCCCTTCCTGGATTTTCACAAGAGGCCTTCTCCTTCACATAGTGGAGAGAAAAACAATCTCATCTCTTCCATTTTTGTAAAAGCATTAATCCTGTCATGATAGCCCTATCCTCATTACTGAATCTAGCCCTAATTACCTTCCTAAGGTCTCCCCACCAAATCCCAACACTAGGGATTAGGAGCCAACATACGAATAGTTCGCAATACTGTATTGTATTGTATTGTTATTGTATACTGTATTGTATACTTAAAAGAAAATTGTCAGAGAGTAATCTCGTGTTTAGCATTCCAACCACAGAGAGGAGAGGCATGAGGAAATGTTTGGAGCTGATGGGTTGGATACATTTATGACCTTGAGTGGGATGTTGGGTTCACAGGGGCATACATATGTCCAAACGCATCAAAATACATACATTAAATGTGCAGTTTTTTGTTAATTATATATCAATAAAGTTGTTAATAAAAAATTATGTTACTTTTAAGATTGTTTAAAAACAGAACGGTAAAGGAGGCTTTATGTATTTGGAATACCAAAGAGTCAATATACAAGTTAATTAATTAAAATAAAAAGTATTTTATTTCCTAAAAGTTTACTGGAATGCTTGATGATAAAATGATATGAGTGTTGGGGCGCCTGGGTGGCTTAGTGGGTTAAAGCCTCTGCCTTCGGCTCAGGTCATGATCCCAGGGTCCTGGGATCGAGCCCCGAATCGGGCTCTCTGCTCAGCAGGGAGCCCACTTTCCCCCTCCTTCCCACCCCCCGCTGCCTGCCTCTATGTCTACTGTGATTTCTGTCTGTCAAATAAATAAATAAAATCTTTTTTAAAAAATGATATGAGTGTTATATTAAAAGCTTGAAGGATCTGAGATACTACCTTACTTAAAAGTCAACAGATGATCTTGGGATAGGTAGATAGATATATGCAGGTAAATAGATACATAGATACGTAGATGTATCAGTATCAGAATAGTGCTGTTTCTATCGGATATCCCTGTGAGGAAAAGATTACTGTTGATCCCTACCTTGTACTTGTCCTTTTTTACATATTTATTAATGCTATGAAAATTATATTGAGATGCTACTCACCTGTTCTTTGTGAAACTCCAAGTTGAATATGAGAGAAGATACGTAGCACAGTGAATAAGGATGACAAAATTAGTACTCAACAACTTTGAACAACAGGATGTAAAATATCAGTTGTATGAAGAGAAGCAAGGGGAAACTGTGAACATAAGACTGTTTGTTTTAAGGGTCGGTTTGCAAGTGACCTCTGTGCATGGCGACATTATGTTACAACTACAAGAAAATCTTAGGTTGAATTAATGGAAGAACAGAATCTGGAAAGAACAATAAAATGCTGATGTATTTCTTACCCCATATCTGGAGCGGTACACCTGTACTGTAATGCAGAGAGAGATAAACTAGGGCTCCTGGAAAGAGCAGTGATCAGGGAGAAGCTAAATTCTGGGTCACAGAAAGAACATTTAAAAGTATAGTGGATGTTAAGCCCGAAGGGCAAAAGTCTTAGGAACATAGGATACTCCCACATCGATAAGTATTGTGCTTATTTACTATATGAATAGAGTATAAATTATGGAATCTATCAGGCAAATAATTCAAGCTTGAAATAAAGAAGTGTCATCTGAAAAATGTTGTCTAAAGAAAACATAATTTTTCCCCTTTGGAAGAGACTATTTATGGAATAAATATTGGTTCAATATCTATGATCATGGAAAGTTTCCCATAAATTGCAGCATCATATCATTTTTCAGCAAGCCCCATGCAGCCTGTTCACTGGAACAGTTTGGAGACAGACTTGTGTTTGGTCCAGAGAGCACAGGAGAATGATCAAGGTGAATGTCTATTGAGATGCAGGTTTGCCCTCCGCTGGCGCTTTTCTATGTGTTCCTCTTGCATTGATGGGGCTCGTCGGCTCCAGCCCCGACAGCAGCAATGCTGCTCTGACTCTCCTGCAGATAGAAAATAAACACAGATTTTATTTAGCTGGTTGGTTACTAATGGGACCAGTACGATGGGAAAACCATTTCAAACAATAATCCAAAGGCAGACACACACATAAAAGAACAGGAGTGCTGACATGAATTTGCATAAAATGTAGTGGCAGCATCTTCCCTAAAAGTAGAAATTAACTGAGGGGCGCCTGGGTGGCTCAGTTGGTTAAACGTCTGTCTTTGGTTCAGGTCATGATCCCAGGATCCTAGAATCAAGCCCCACATTGGGCTCCCTGCTCAGCGGGGAGGTTTCTCTCTCTCCCTCTGCCTGCTGCTCCCTCTGCTTGAGCTCGCTCGCTTGCTCTCTCTCTGTGTCAAGTAAATAATAAATAAAATCTTATAAAAAGAAATTAATTGTGGGTTATATCCTTTATAACAATGCATATTATACTAAAAAAATATAGATATCTATTTCAATACATAGGAGAAGGAGCCCCGTTTTTTTTAAAGTAACATGGAGTAAAGTAATGACCCCCAGGAAAAGGAAAGGAAGTGCTGTGCCTGTTGAGCCCTTTCCGCACGTGGAGGGAGGGGGGCTGCTGCATGCCCACAGCCCCAGGGTCTTTCCGGGTCTCAGTCTCTAGGGACTCTGGGAATGGATCTGCAGCTCTGGTGCACTCAAGATGACTACGGTAGCTTAGAAATACCATTCTCCATCCTCACGTCACTGAGTAGCCTCTCCATAATGCAGCCAGAATTTTTTAGTGAAGACAAAGGTTATTACCTTTTTCTCCTTTCCTTTCCTTTTCCTTTTCCATTTCCCTTCCCCTTCCCTTCCCTTTTCCTTTCCTCTTCTCTCCTCTACTCTTCCTTTTTTGTCTCTTCTCTTCTTCCCTTTCCCTCCCCCCGCCCCTTTGTTTTTAGCTTTCCAGGGCTCTTGGCATAAAGACCACCAGATCCCAAAACCTACCTGCGACACAAGCCCCCTCTACCTTTCCTACTGCCCTCACTTCTTTCCAGCCTCCACCCCCATTCCACTTTCTAGGGTGGTCCAACAGACTCCTTCCCTCAGGACCTGAGCTCACGCAGACCGTCACCCCTGCCCGCCCCCATTTCCTTCAGCCCCTTCCCATCACAGATCCAGCATGTCTGCCTTTGGTCATTCTTCCCTGACCATCAGACTAGGACGGGCTCCCCATTTTACCTGCCCAACACACCCCATATTCGCTCACATAGCACTTCATGCTTGTCATAATAAATATATTTGTGGAATGATTTGATTACCCTTAATCTCTGACAGTGAGTTCTGCAAAGGCAGGAACCATATACCTTTGCACAGCACGGTATGCCAGCATCTACTTCGTTGCCTAGACCAGGACAACCATTCAACACTTTATAAGACACAGTGAATGACTATTTTATCCGACATGATCTACCTAGAGAAGGATAAGTAGAGAGTTTAGGAAAGGCCATATAAATGCAGTTTCACACGGATAATTGTGCACTAATAAGTCAAGACATAGTTCCTTTAGTACACTTTGCAATTAATTTTAGATACAGCTGCGGATGCAATTTTGAGGCCAGTGTATGATCCACTGTAATATCTGACCACAGAGGTGAGACCACGGAAGGGCTGCCACAGCCCAGGCAACAAGTTCAACTTAAGATTTGGGTCATTTACCCGGTCTCTCGAGGTCTCCCCATTTGTACAATCAGTATTTTGTTGGATCTGTATGATGTGTGTAAGGCCTGAAGTTCAGGGCAAGGAGAGGTGTAAACCTGCAAACTCATTTTAACAGCTGTATTGTGTATTCGAACTTGGAGCAGTAGGGACAGAGGAGTCGGGAGCTGGTTGCCCATCAGGCAGACAAATCAAGAGTAGAGGATATATGGAGAGAATAGCCAAGGTTTTGAAGACATGATGCTTGTTTCTCATTAAAAGAGAGAGAGAGAGAGAGAAGAATTCAAACTAGACAAGTTAGGGCCAGGACCAGGCAAATTCTCCAAAGCAGTTTCCATAACTATAAACAAACCACATATAATAAAACAAAAACAAGCCCATATGTAGAAATTCAAGAAACAGTTACAATGTAACAACAGTATCTGGAAAGTGATTTATTTTTTCTCTTTGTTCTGGTGGACTATCTTGGCATTTAGTTGGATTGGGAAATCATCTTTAAGTTCTATTGTTTAAGAAGAGGTGTACATTTAAACAAAGGTAAAAAAGAAGAGCTGTACACATATGTAAGTACCCTGGACATACACGTGATGGGCTCCAGTGGCCCCTCTGAGCGAGTGTCCCCGTCCTGTGAATCCTCTTGGAGTGATGGGAGCTGTTTCCCCTGGGCCACCAGAAGGGACTCCATTTCCTCCGAGAGCCGCTGAGGGGGGCATACGGTAGCTCGGGTTCCAGACGTGTGACCCCCAGCTCCTTTCGGCCACATAGCTTTATGCAGTTTCACATGGATAATGGTGCACTAATGAATCAAAAGAGAAGTTCCTTTACTATGTTCTGCAATTAACTTTGGGCACAGCATCAGCTATAATTTTGTGGCCCATCGTTAATCCATAGTGACACTTGCCCACGAGGAGCTCTCTCTCCCTCCTTGCCAACACCCTTCCCTCCCCACTGTGAGAAGCAAGCCGCTGTTTCAAAGACAGAACTTTCAAGGTGGAAACGGTCTTCTTGGAGTCTAAGGGTTAGAGTTGTTAATATCTCTGGAGAAATGGGGCATGGCTGTCCCCGTTAGTGCATGCTGGAGAAGGTAACAAGCCGAAATGTTTGACATCACCCTGTCTGGTTGAAGGGAACATGGGTGGTTGATGGCTGAGGGTTCATTGTTCCCTCCAGCTTCACGATTCTCTGAAATCCTTAATGAAAATTTGGTTGTTTTTTTAAAATATAAACTTGAAGTGACATAAGTATGTGTGTGCGTGTATGCGTGTGTGGCTTTCAAACTTTTGAAAAATGAATTAGGTGAGACTCCCGTAGTGTCTAGTAAGAAGTATTTGGACGTTTGCCAACTAAACACCCATAATCACTGTAGTTGTGACAAAGTAGTCAAGGCACATTAATGACAGCATCCCCTTGGGTGCCGTCTCTGTGGCACGTGGCCTGGGATGCAGGGGAGCCCATAGAAGACGCGGGGAACCTCCCACCCCCTCCTTCCTCACTTCCCCAGCTCCCTAACTGTTCTGCCACCGTCTCTCTTGCAGCTGTCTTCTTGTACCTGTTGGTTGTCTCGTGTGCAGGGACTTTTAGTGCTAGGAGGTAGAATTTGGGAGGAATGTAGCTATTCCACCTTTCCCAGAACTGATCGATATGCTTGTGAAATACCATTATGCTCAACTTTTCTGTCCAACTATTGAAAATTAAGAGCACATTTTAACAAGCAAAATCCAGTTTTTTTTTAAAAAAGGGAGTAAGTAACTTGATAAAATGATATATGGAACAACACGCGTTATTTCAAATAGCTCATAAAAACATCATGAAATATATTCGCTTTGAAAGCAGCGATGAGATTGCTTCAAAAGCTGAAAAGCCCACATCTGTGCTTTCTTGTTTTTGTTCATTTACTGGAAGTCCTGTCTTTGAGCCAAATCTTTCTATCTCCCTTTGAGGCTGAGTGGCTGTTAAACCGAGAAGATGCAAGGGTGTCTGCTATGGAAAAAGGAAAACAAAAACAAAAACAAAAAACCAGAGCAACAAAGATTAGAACCTTTTGATGCAAGAACCTCTCTGGGTCTCAGTGCATTATCTTCCCCCTGGGAGAATTCCTAGGACTTGTGAGGACATGAAAGTAATCGTAGAGTTATCTCTGCCTGGGAACCGCCAAAGTTTTTTTGGGGCAAATACAGCTCCCCAAAGAGAACCCATCGGCCTGTGGCAGAATTGGCAGCCCAGATCCTGTTCAGGGTCCCCTGGGCTCTGCCTGGGTTTCCCACGTGGAGGAAGATGTTACCTTGCAGGTGCTGCATTAATTTCAGAAATGGGACATCATGCCCAGATCCTTAGAGGCAGATTACAGAAGTCACAGGTACAACAAAATTTCAGCTCCTTTTCCAAACCTGGGGGACTCCATAGGTGCTGGGATGTCCACAGGGGTCAGCTTAGCCCTTATGAAGCAAGCAGCAGAAGAAAAACTCTTCAGACATGGACTTGGCTGTAGCCACCTTGCCACTATGTTTCGGGAAATTTAGAAACCGACCTCCTCGGCTGCGCAGGTCAGGAATCTAACGCAGGAGTCTGCGGATGATCCCTGGGAGCAGGCCCTTCCTGCAGGGCCATACCCCCACCTGCAGCGCCCAGGTCTGTGAACATGTGGGATGAGCACTACACGTTTGTGTAAAATATGTACTGATTGCCTCTGTATCCGAGAGATATTTATGACCCACTATACATGTGTAAATACCGACGGGTGAGAGGAGGAAAATTAAAGTATGTTCTATGTGACCCTGGCTTTAAATTTGGGGTGTCTGTGAAATGAGGGAGATGGGCAAGGCACTGAAGAAATAAGCATCTATTGGGTCAAGATAACACCCCCAGGGGCGCCTGGGTGGCTCAGGGGGTCAAAGCCTCTGCCTTCAGCTCAGGTCATGATCCCAGGGTCCTGGGATCGAGCCCCACATCAGGCTCTCTGCTCGGCGGGAAGCGTGCTTCCCCCCGCCCCCTCTGACGGCCTCTCTGCCTACTTCTGATCTCTCTCTGTCAAATAAATAAAAAGCTTTAAAATACATAAATAAATAAAGAACAGCTACGTCGTCAGTCTTGTGGAAGGGAAGAGTCTGGCTCCTGGGAAAGAGCTGAAAATACCAGTTCCCCTGTGCTGGCCTCCCAGTTCACCAGCCTCCAGAGGGCACGACCTTGAGATCGAGGCCCCGCTGCCCTGTGAAAGGCAGGCAAGCCTTCTCCTGGCTGTCCGTGGCCGTAGTGGTGGCCATGGCCAAGGGCTGCTCTGATCCTTCAGGCGTGATCCTGGAGCGGGCCTGCGGTCCGCTGGGGGCCTCCAACACCCCAGAGGGGGCCGCTTTCCTCCTGCGGTCCAGCCGATGACCTAGGGTGGTGGCGTGGGGCCTGCTTACCTGTGCCCACGCAGGGGCTTTTGTGGGAGCAGTCTTTGCCCGGGAGCTCCTCACTGGGCTCTGGGAGCCTTCTGGAGGGACCCCACAGTCTTGGGCTCTTCTTGCCCAGGCTGCCCTCCCCGTCTCTCACCCTGTCTGACCTACATCAGGCCTGAGGTCTTCCCCTGCCTCCTCCTGCCCCCCATCTCCGTCCTCTTTCACAGGCACCCCCCACCCCAGCCCCGTAGACGTCTTCTACTTCTAATTCTGTTTGGCATGTGTTTCCCGCAGGGACCCCGCAGGCACCGGCATTTCTGGGGCCACGTCCGCGCTGCCCGCAGCCTTCCACGCGGCTGGTGTTTGTGCTGCAAACAGGTCTCCCTGACGGCACTGGTCACAGCTGGGTCCCCCCCAACATGTGCTTATGGGATGGACTTTTAGCTGCAGCATACCTGCGTCCTTGGGCTGTGTGAGTATTCTCACATCCTTTTAATTATCCCTTTTCTTTTTCTGGGGAAAGCAGCTACCTGCTCTTTCTGTTCCTTGCTACCGAGGAGCAAGTGGAGAAGCAACTGCAGACACAGCGTCCACAGTCCGTCAGAAATCTTCTCAAAGTGTTTTCAGGAGCCCTACCGTAGAGAGAAGCCCATCCTTACTGACCTCGATTGAGAAACGTTAAGAGATAACTGTTGCCTTGTTGAGGGAAGACCCTGAGAGACTGGAGTTTGGAGGTCATGACTCCTGAGCCCCGCGGTAAAGGCAGGTGAAGTTGGATCCGCTCGGACAGCTCGGTCAGCTCCGGGCTTAGGGCCAGTTCTGCTTCTTAGCCTCTCTGTGTCTCACATCTTGCCTGCTTCAGACAATTTTATTCCAAAGGCACATTATTACATCCACAGATGAGCCTTGCTTTAAAAATAATTCTGATATCTAAAAATGTATTTGTGTTACTATTTGAAAGTTTGATAGTAAACCAGGACAACAATATCCTCTGTGTCCTGGGAACCATTGTGTGCTGTAATCCAGAATTCTCTCTGGAAGAGTCGTCCCCACACCACTGTATTGATGCTAAACCTGCCAAGGCCCCCTCGCTTCTCGGTTCCCCGGACTTTGGCACAGGCCACATCTCACTTGCTCATCACAGTTACTGCCAGATAATTTCATCCCCATGTAAGTGATGTGGAGACTCAGGGGCGCGGAGGTTAATTGACTTCACCAAGATCACAAAGCTCATGAATGAAGTACCTGAGATCCAAAATTAGGTGTCTTTATTGTAAATAACATTTGTCTTCTGGAAGAATACGCTGATTTTCTCACTGCATGTTACTCTGGTTTGAACTCATTTCTGGATTTGGAATGAGTTAAATTCAATTACATAGTGAGTAAGTTTTTTGAGAATATGTTTTGATGGAGAACCTACATTCTCATTTTCTTATAATTTCTTATTCCAAAGTAAACTTATTTTTGCTTTCAAGATATAATTTTGGGAGGGGATTCATGAAGAAATGAAGGGGAGGGAACTCTTCTTCCTTTCCTTTCTATATGCAAAATCAAAGGAGACACTTGACTACATCTATTTATCTATGTATCTATACATATATACATATACATAATATATCTGGGCTATATCTATAGATAAAGATACAAATGTATTTATTCCTGTTTTAGAGATATAGATACAAATATATATTCCTGTTTAAATGTATGTAAAGCTTATATATATGCATATATATATGAAGTTGACATGATTTCTTCAAGTAATATGCTAGAAACCATATAAATCATTTTATTAAAAGCACCTTAAGGTGATTTTAAAGCTCTTTTTAGGTATTGTCCTGAATTAGACCTATTTTTGGGCACCTGGCTGGCTCAGTCTAGTAAGCCTCCCACTCTTGCTTTTGACTCAGGTCATAATCTCAGGGTCGTGGTATGGGACCCTGCAATAGACTCTGGGTTCAGCGGGGAGTCTGCTTGAGGTTCTCTCTCTCCCTCTCTCTGCCCCCTCCCCACTTGAGCACAAGCTGTCTCGCTCTCTAAAATAAATAAATAAATCTTTAAAAAAACAAATAATTAAATTGGACCTGTGATTACACAGAGAAACTTCTATCAAGAATGGCACAACTTGGGGCTCCTGGGTGGCTCAGTTGGTTACGCGGATACCTTCCGCTAAGGCCGTGATCTCAGGATCCTGGGATCAAGCCCCACAGGGCTGAGATCCCTGCTCTGTGAGGACCCTTCTTCTCGCTCTCCCTCTGCCACTCTCCCTGTTTGTGTTCTCTCACTCACACTCTTTCTCTCAAATAAATAAATAAAATCTTTAAAAAAGAAGAAAAGAAAGGTACAACTTTTTGAAATTCCATTAGCTGCATTTGCAATCTCACTGCCTCCTTGCCTGCTCCTGGACACAGCGTGTACCTGAACAAGGCTGGTGTGACTCAGGGTACCTGATCTCTCAGGAGCTTCCCCACGTGTGCTGAGGGTGTGGCTCTGCTGAAGTAACGTCCCTGACATTGCCCACATTGTCAATTACCATGCACCACTGCCACTCAAGGAGAATGAGGGCTGCACGGGGACCTCGGGTCTGGTTAAAACTTGCCTTCGTGCCCTTCCTAATGTGACATGTGAAGTGCGGGATTTATATGCCCTTTGTCTCTGTAAGTGCTTACGGGGGATTTATGTAATCTTCTGCTTGACTGGGCAAGAACCAGCAAAACAGGGCTCCTTGTCTCACCATGTCAGCCTCTTCAGTTCCAAATTTTCAGATGGTCGCTGACATACTTCTGCTTTTATTTCAAGGTTTGCTCAAGGTAAACACAATTTGAAAATCTTCAATGAAAAGCAGACATTGGTCACATTTATTAAAGATTCAGACTTTTAAAGGGAAAATCATTAATTTCATTAAAATTGATATAAACAAATTCTTTAGGAAAGTCTAAAATGGATTGCAGTTGTGGAAACAAAAACGTATTCTTGATTATTTCTTCCAAATGACTTCCTGGTAATAGAAGATCCAGGGATTTGACAGAACACTTTAAGGTGAATGGTGGTAGTACCTCAATGACACCATGAGAGGGGGCTAGTGACTCTCATTTGGACTATGACTCCACACAAGGAAAATAATGAGGTTCTAAAATCTTGCTTTGATTGCTGGATCTCATCCAATGAACCAACACTCTAGAATTGTGTACTGATTTTTTAAAAATGTGATTAAAAGCCGAAAATACAATTATTTTATGTTAATGCCTGGCCCTTCCCTCTTCCTTCTGCCTCCAGAAGCAGTGGGGTAGAATAGAGATGAGAATTAAAGGAAAAACTGGCCGGACACTTGCCTATGCCAATAAATGCTTCCACTTCCACGCTCCACTCACAACCCCTCCAGATACTGATCACAAGTCAAATAAAATGCAATATTAATTGCGAAATAGATCTCGACATCCTGTTTTCAAATCAGATTAAAAATTCATGGTTAGCTTCTAGTTTGTTGATGCATTAACTTTCCTTAATTAAAAAAATTGTTTGTAATCGACTTGCTTTTCTGCGTGTAGGCAATTGAGCGGAGAGCACGCTGTGAAGACATCGCAAACCGTTAGTGTGCTGCCTGTGTATGAGGCTCTGCCTTCATGAAACAGCAGATGAGGGGCAGTCAGGAACAGGTGTCTGCACAGGTGTGGCACCATCAGGAACAGGTGTCTGCACAGGTGTGGCGCCATCAGGAACAGGTGTCTGTGCAGGTGTGGAGCCATCAGGAGGTGTCTGCACAGGTGTGGTGCCATCGGGAACAGGTGTCTGCACGGGTGTGGTGCCATCGGGAACAGGTGTCTGCGCGGGTGTGGCGCCATCGGGAACAGGTGTCTGCGCAGGTGTGGAGCCATCGGGAACAGGTGTCTGCGCAGGTGTGGCGCCATCGGGAACAGGTGTCTGTGCAGGTGTGGCGCCATCAGGAACAGGTGTCTGCGCAGGTGTGGGAGGGCGCGCCTGCTACCTCTGTGGCTTCCTCTCCTGTGCATGTCTGTACATTAAGCACAGCCTTGGGAACATCAGCTTATTTTATGCTTCTCGGAAGAGTTTCGGGCAATAATTATTTCAGAAGTTAATTGGAGTTAATGGAGATGTTTTCTTAATGGATTATCATTTAACTCAGATTGCCTCTTTTACTTATTCATTTTAATTTATTTATTTTTTCCTATTTCTTAGACATATTGACATCAGCCCATGACCTAGGACTGCTTCTGGCTTAGCTGAATGCTCTTTACTTTGTAGATTGTGGAATTTCCGCTTCCTGTAGTTAATTGTATGCTTCCCAAGAGATGGGTTTGCTTCTTCACAATACTGTGTATAGTGGCTGAGTTTATTATTTTAATCATAGCATAAAATCAACTGTCATCTAAAGGGACGAGTTGTGAAGGCACGTGGAGATATTTTTTTCTGTAAAAATTATACTGCATGGTTTTGAAAAACTTGATAGAAAAAGTGGAAAAAACCACACTGTTTACATATGAGTAAGAGATTTAAAAGATTGGCGAAAACATAAAAATTCATTCTGATTCTAAAACCAGATTGCTTCACAATTCTGCAGATTCCTGCTCTACATTAAAGAAAATGAAACCGAAATCATAAAAGATGCCGTATGGCTGTTATTTACTCAGGATAGACTAGATCAGACTTCACTCAAGGGAACGCAGTTCAAGCACCTGCAGGGGTCAGTTTTAGATGTGCACAGTACAGTTTAATAAATTTTCCTGTCTTTGTCTTTCAAAAGATGAAATTAGCTTCTTTGTCAGTCCCTGTCTGCTAGATTGTGGAGAACTTTTAAATGTACTTTTCTGAGGCTTGGTCTTCTGTTCAATTTATACAGCCATTTCATGATTGAAGGTCGATTAAATCAGTTTCAACTTCCTGCCATGGTTTGTCTGGCCTTCAGCTTCCTTTCTTTCCTTCTCTTTCCCGAGGAGGCACGTGAGGCAGGTGGCGTCCTCCCGGGGGTCCGACAGAGGAAGGTACAATCCCCACTGTTCTAGGGTTCTATGTGGATGTTATTTCCTCCTTGTGTTCCCCCGCAACTCCCACCAAAGTCAAGGAGGCCATGAACCAGGATGCACTCCTCTCAGTGGCCCTGACTCCTTTGACGTCATATTCCTCTGGTTCACCTCCTCCACCCCAGAAGGGTTTTTATGTCCTTCCCATGATGGAAGAAGTTCTGCTTACAGACTGAATGGCCCTGTGCAGTGCTCATGTTACTAATGTCCGACTTTGGTTTGTGTGTGTGTGTGTGTGTGTGTGTGTGTGTAATGCTCTCTACTCTTCTTAATACTAATGGAAGTACAAGCTTTGAATATCCTCACTATTATGAATCTTTAAACACATTTTGAAAGTCAAAGATGAGCAATGGATTCTTTACAGAGTTGATATCCACCTTCTTTTTGAAACAAGGAATACATCAGCCCTGATGGGTAGGATGTCAATAGAACAACATTTAATGGAATAAGAAACACACGTGGAGAACAATCTAAAAAGAGATTTTCTGCTATATTTAACAGTCAAGGGCTAGAGAGGGACTGTACTAACGTGGAAAAGAATTAGTGGAAACAAACAGAAGGGCAAATATGTTGTGTTTTTCACGTATTACTCTTTTGAGTTTGGAGAATGAAGAAAAAGTGATAACATCTGGGGAAAAAATAAATAAGTGAAGTTTCTCTGACTTTACAAACCTATTTTTGTTCATCTGATTCTTTCAGGACTCTCCCTACAGTGTTTTCAGGGAACTGAAGCAACTGAAGATTGTTCTTTAAAGGCAAGAGACTAAGAGAAACATAAAATAAGCCGAGACACATGGATGCTTCGTGTATTCTGAGTTCGTCTGCTTATCTGTCAGCACCGTGACTTCAGAGCCATTTGAATACAGGGCTTTAGCATGGAGTGTTACCCTAGGTGGGAAAGTGAGAAGGAGAAGGAGCCCTCACCTAGCACCGAGGCCATGCAGGTATAAATCTTTGGGCTGTTACTCCTTTAATTCTGCTGTTGATGGCTTTTCGGAGTGCCTAACTTGGTATCTCTCCAGAACCCTTGATTGTTGAGGAGTGTTCATCCATTTCATACTCCGTGATTCAGACTCTTGCAGGCGTTTGGGGCGTCCTTCAGCAAAGCAGAGATGTCTGCCCTGTGGGTCTCATGGTCTTGCACACAATGTCCGTAAATACAACTAAGAGTGGCGTCCCGCAGTGAGGAGGTGAAAGGTGCTTTGGGGAAAGTAAGATGTACACCATGGCAGAGTTGGAGAGAGGGTTGCAATTTCAAATAAGCTGGGACAGGTGGGCCTTCTGGGGGAGGCGCCAAGAAGCGGACACTGGCAGGGAGCATGGGACGCCTACGAGAACATTCCGTTCAGAGAAAATGGTGGGTGCTGGAGGCGGGAGGGGGCAGTGGTCTGCGGGCTTCCTGGAGGAGCAGGAAGACAGGTGAGGGTGCAACCAGTGAAGAGCGAAGTGTGGGCAACCGGTTAGGGTTAGGGTCAGACTCCTCACAGTCTAATCTAATGATTTTGAGTGACATGAGAAGCAGCTCTGTGACAGACTCCGAGATCCAAAAGGATTGCTTGGATGCTCCCGCGGGAGAAGACAGAATGACAGGAGAAAGACCTGCCAGCGACTTTGATGTAGTCCAGGCGGGAGGTAAGATGGCGGAGAAGGGCATGGGACCAGTGAGTGAGCCCGAACCGCTGGCTCTGGATACACTCCACAGACGGAGACAAAGCAGTTCTGACTCTTCAGTATGTGGGGCAACCATGTTCCCAGGATTTTCTACGTATTCCTTGGCCATGGTGCACTAAACAGTGAGAAGAGGGAAGGAGGAGATAGAGGGTCTGGGCTGAGGGGATAGGAGCAAAAATTTGCCATCAGCACAGCTGGGAAAGCTGCCACAGAGCAGATCTGATGAGAGGTATTAGGACTGCACTGTGTGCGTAACATCTGGGGGGTCTATTAGATATCCAAGTTGCAATTTCATATTGGGGGCTGGATATATGAGTCGGAATTTCAGGATCGTAAGACTTAAGACACAGATACAGGAATTGTCAGTACATAAATGGTGTGAGGACACGAGACACGATTAGATTACCAAGGGGGGAGTAAGTACGGAGACGAGAACTCAAACCTGACCCCTTGACACACAAGAGACTAGGGAAGAAAAGGAGGAACCACAGATGTATTCCCAAGAAGGGCAAACTGTGAGGTAGGAGGAACGAACATCAAGAGGATACAGTGCCCTGGAACCAGTGAAAAAGTATGTCAAGGAGGAGAAGACATCCCTGGAAGGCTGCTGACAGGTCAGTAAGGAGAGGCTGAAAGCTGATGGGGAATTAGCACCCAATGGAGAGTCACTGGGACCATGGTGAGAACCAAAACCCTGAACAGTTTTTCATGTATAATGGTGTGAATCCCCAGATCTTTATTTGGTCTTCTCCTTCTGGAAAGCATGGCAGGATGATTTATTTCCTCAATGTGCTATGTGCTATTAATTAGTGTAGAAGACTCTGATCATCTTCCCAGCTGAAAGTTACACATTTCTGCTTCTTTGAATTGGCTCCTGTAGTGATTCTAGGTTTGTTTGTTTTGACTGGGGGGAAAAGGTATTGTCATCCTTGATTTCTTCAAGTTCTGTATCGTATTCGAATGAGACGCTCTGAAACCAGATCCCTAAGTTAGGTGTATTCTCTTCTAGGGTCTTATCTAAAGATAGAAAAGAAACACAAAAGAGCAGATCAGATTAGTCTCCCTGTAATGCACTGTGGTGTCTTAGTACTAGCATGAATTTGCACTGAACAGTGTGCCTGCTTCTTAGGTATTCTTCGAGGTATTCTTAGGACCTAGTTCGGAGCCTCTTTACTTCTAAATGTGTTAGGCGGTGTGCCGAATCACCCGATTCTTCGTACCACAGCTTACCTGCCATGACTGAAGTGGAGAGGGACTCAGCGAGGGTCATTAGTAGAACCTTGTGTTGGAAATAATAAACATGGCACTGTTGTCCTCTTACTGTAGTGTGATAAAAACTGACCAAAGAAAATGCTTTCCAGTAAAAGTTAACCCCAACCTCAGAAGATGAGATTACGAGATTTGGTGATAGGAAGTCCGATATCATAATTGCATTTGATGAGGAAATAATTCCATGGAGAGAGACTTCCTGTCTATGGGTGTACCTGCAGTATTAATCTCTTACTATGGGAAGATAACTTGGAATTTAGATAACGAATGCACTACTCTTAGTATCCCTATCAATGTTTTCTGCCCATAGATGTGAGTTGACCAAAAATTCTAGGAAGAAACAGCAACAATTAACAGTTTTCATAGCCAGAGAGATCCAAAATGATTTGGTTGAGGACTGACATTACCAAAATTTTGGATTCCCACTGACCCTCTGCTCAGTAGTGTGTGTCCAGCTGCTTCTTATGTATCCCACAGAAGGGAAAGCACTCTTCCTTTCTTTGGAATTCTCTTTGCCTGCCTTCGGCATGCTATCTGTATTTATGCACTTGGGAGCACCAAGGCCCCGTGTCTTAGGAAACGTGGGGACTCTGGATGCAGAAATGTGTGTGCGGTGACCAATGGGGTAGGGAATTTGACATTCACCTGCTACGGCATAACTTGCCCCTGCAGGTGCACAACACAGCAGTAGAGGAGGAAGTTGCCTCAGTGAGGTCTGCCGGTGTCTGTCTCAGCCTCTGCGCCTCAGTGCATCCAGAATTCTGACGCCCAATTATCCCAAGAATTGAGGCCCAGGAGTGGAAAACTTTAATTGTTTCTCCCAAAGTGAGAAGCCACTTGAACAGCAGAATCAATTCCAAAATAATTACTCATCCTCAGGGTATCTCTTTAAAGTTTATCTAGTGTTTGAAAAAATATATATATACATATAGTCCTTGGATGTCAGGTGGAACGTGTGAATTGAAGTTCAGAATCAACGGAGTGTCGTTTTCTCTAAGTAGTGGTGGGTTATCGCCCTGGGAAAGCCAAACCCCCATAAGAAGCAGAATTGTTTTCAGACAGTTTTCACAGCTAATGTAGCAGGTGTGTCAGTGTGGAACGCACATCCTGGGTTGTACTTATCAGGAAGAAGTGGAGGGAAGTGGGAAAGGCTCAGTGAAAGTTCACCTTTATATTTAATTCTCAGTGAAGTAAACTTTCATTTACTTGGCTGGGGTTGCTAACGATTTTTAAACAAATCAGTTATTATGCACAGCTGTATGAGGAAGGGGCTACGTGTGCTCATCAAAACCCAGTCTCATCTCCCAAAAACTCATACGTAGCCCACACTAAGTATGAGCCAGAATGTCCCGGCAGATGCAAGAAAGGACACAAGAAGAAATCATTATTTCAAGAAATACCCATGTTGCAGTCAGGATAAAGCTCCCCCAGAAAGGAATATACCCACAGTGCTGTGAAGAGAAATATTCAGAGGGAAATAATTTTTTTTTGTTGGAGATTTGCTGAAACATTCAGAGGGAAATAAATGTTTTTATGTTGGAGATTTGTTGGAGATATGTAGAGAACCCACTATTGACCCAACCCCTCACAGAGGATGACAATAAAATCCCTAAGTAGCTCTGGAGAACTCAAGAGGGAGGTATACTTCTGTGGTTCCTGGAGAAGTATCTGGAAAGAAAGTAGAACCCCACTTTAGAAACTGTCTGTGATTTCTCCAGGCAGATTGACCCCAAATAGCCCTACAGTGTTCCCCTTGCTGTCACAAGCGAGCCACAGAATGCTCCCCATGTGATCTAAGCGTGTAGAGCACAAGTGAGCAGAGACGAGAGGCCTTGAGTGTAGATTCCAGTAATGGCCCAGCAGCGCCTGAGAGGGTCATGAAGTGAAGATCCCCGCGTAGGTCATGCAACTGAGAGACTGGCCACGGGGAACCAGTGGTTGCTCCCACAAAGTCATGTCAATGGTGCTGGAGTGAAATGAAGCCCCTTAAATCCCACAGAATGGAGAACAACTCCAAACGTTTGAGATTAAATTTATGACAACCTAGGGAACAAAGGTTGATTTTGATAGATACATCCAAAGCTATATCTTTGTACACATGCATTTGTGATTTGCGATCTGTATTCATGATATGCATTACAAGCAGAAAATAGAATATGCTGTGTGGACATAACAAAAGAAACCCATTTTTGATGACAGAACCATTGACCATCTCTCTGATTCGTCGGTCTTAAGTGAAAAAAAAAAAAGTAGAGAAAAGTTAATCAGGTAAAGAGTAGAGGGGAAGAGATTTTTCCGAAGAGGGTGCCTCAGATGGGAAGGTGTGAAGCTGGGAGAAGGAAGAGGAGCCTCAAGAGGAGGATTTGCAGGAATGGGAAACCCAACTGAGGGTGCAGGGCCACTGGAGGCCAGATCAGGTCCCATGTCCCAAGACTGCAGCAGGCATCCACTTTATCCTAAGAGAACTGGTGGAAAGGATCCCAGCAGGGAAGTGACATGCTCAGATCTATGTGTTAAGAATCCTCAACTGGGGACGCCTGGGTGGCTCAGTTGGTTGGATGACTGCCTTCGGCTCAGGTCATGATCCCGGAGTCCCGGGATCGAGTCCCGCATCGGGCTCCCAGCTCCGCGGGGAGTCTGCTTCTCCCTCTGACCTTCTCCTCGCTCATGTTCTCTCTCACTGCCTCTCTCTCAAATAAATAAATAAAAATTCTTTAAAAGAAAAAAAAAAGAATCCTCAACTGCTATGAGATGAATAGATTGGAATTCATACAATATTGAAATCAGGGGAACCCGTCAAGGGGCACATAAAATAGTGGCTTTGAAATGACAGGGATCTCTGCTCAAGGTAGATTTTGGACTTGGTGAGACACCAAATGAAGAGGATCCGGAGATGCTTTCTGGCTTGAGCAACCCAACATGTGGGGAGGAGTTCTCTGGAGATGGTGGGCTGGCAGGGCTGTAGGGACACAGCGGGAAGAGAGGTTGTGGTGGGAGAGCAAGGGTTCCTTCTGGATGGCCCAGTTTGAGAAGTCCGGGAACCAGGACGAATTGATTATAACAAGCAAGAATTGTATCTCTACCTCTAAGATAAGAAGGTCAATGCCAATGCCAACTGAATATTCAAAATTTGTTTTTAAGTGTATTCCTCTTCTTGGGTTTAGATTTGGAAACTCAGTGGTTATCTATGCAACTATGAAAAGCATTATTTTTCTGATATATTTTTCTATATATTAAAAATCAACATGGCCCTAGAAATGTATTTATTTAATCATTTTTAGAGGTGACTATGTAATTCTCCTTTGATCCATTATGGATAACTTCATAGATAGTTCTATGAAAACAAATATATCTAGGTTTTTTGTTTTCGTTTTCAGATTCTCAGGTGAGAAATGTATTATAACACAAAAAAATTTTTTAAAAATGGATCCACACTCAGATAAATAAGTGATTGAATGAATGAATGAAAGAATGAAAAAAATGAAGGAATGAATAGAAGAAGGAAGGAAGGAACGAAGGAACGAAGGAAGGAAAGAAGGAACTAATCTTCCTTACAGAAGAATCCCAGTTAATGAAGACAGACAAACAGAAAAGAAGAGGAGATAACTGTTGGAACACCACAGTCATAACTACCCTGGGCAAAATCCATGATGAATGTTAACATCAGTGAGCAAAACCTTAAAGGGTAACTAGACACCTGCGTATACTCCAAGTATCTTCCTAAAATACTTATCAATTACTGTGGCATTTTTTTAAAGACTTATTTGTTTGATAGAGTGCGTGCGTGTGCTCGTGAGTAGGGGGTTGTACAGAGGCAGAGGGAGAGAAGGAATCTTAAGCAGGCTCCATACTCATCAGGGAGCTTGACTTGAGGCTCCATCTCACAACCCCAAGATCATGACCTGAGCCGAAATCAAGAGTCAGAGGCTTAGCTGACTGAGCCACTCCTCAGGTGCCCCACTGTAGCGGTTTTAATACACGTCTGATCATAAATTATTGATACTCTTGCCTCCAAAATGTAGAGGTTTCCTCCCTTCCCTTGAACATGTGCTGCGTTTAGTGACTCTCTGCTAAGGAGCATACTATGTAAGGACAGAAGTGGCCTTAACCCAGTGGTCCCTGTCAACACCACAGTATCACGTCACCATCACTTACCTTCCTGATATGATTCACGGGGATGAGCACATCACCTCTGAGTCGTTCTCACCCCAAATCATAACCTGCATGCGACATCGAGGAGAAAGCATTAAATAAACCCACATTGAGGGACATGCTCCAAAGCACCTGGTAGGCACCTCTGGAAGTATCAAGGTCATGAAAACCACGGGAAGACTGAGAAATGCTATGGGTTAGGGCATCCTAAAGAGGCAGCATGACTAATACAATGTGGTGCTCTGCATGGGATTCTGGAACAGAAAAAGGATGTTAGAGGGAAAGCTGTGGGGGGGCGGGTTCTGAACAAAAGTCTACACTTCCGTCTACACTTCCGTGAAGGTTATTGTATTAGTGTTAACTTCTTAGTTCTGATAAATGTGCTGTGGTTACGTAAGAGGCTAACATTGGAAGTCACTGGGAGAAGGCTACCCAGGAACTCAACCATTTTGCAACTGTTTTTGGAAATCTAAGATTATTTCAGAATAAAACTACCGAGATGAAAAATAGTATTCGAAGCTGGGATTTTTCTAGATTCTCCCAGCCCAGTAGCTGACAGGAAAGAAAGATGTGGAAGGCTGTTCTTGTTAAAAAGAAAATATATATTGCATGCGCCCCCTTTTTTTTTCTTTCGTTAGCATGGTTACGGTTCCTCACAACGACTCTTGGACACTCTAAGTGGTTCGTATCACGAAAGTACCATGTGTACAGGGCTCAGTTCCTACATCTGTGCTGTGTGACTCTGTGGCAGCACAAGTGCAGATGGTGTGCAATATAAGCCCTTCGTAAACGGGGACCTGCCCATCTAGGGTAGCTCATCATCCAAGTCACTAACAGCTTTTGCTCTAATCCACCAAGAGGTGGTGAGAAGTGCCTCTGAAATCATCATGAGAACGGAGTTTCTAGGTCTTCCACCAGCAGCAATTTATCAGGCCCTTTCTGTTTCTTTGCTTCTCGGTAACACTTGGCAGCCTATAGCTTAATTCTCCTTCCTGGAATAGTCTTCTTGTTATTTCTTTTGGAGACTTCGCTGGTGCCGACACTTTCCCAGCTCAGTGGCTGCACGTGCTCAGCTCTCCCTTCCCCTCCTCCTGGCCCCTTCCTGCCACAGCCCATAGGATTCTACTACCCTCCACAGGCACCCATCCCAGGGGAGTTCCCCTTGTCTTTTTCACTAAAGACCCACGTAAGTTCATGAAACGAGTGACTCCAGGCTGCTAAATTTGAATATCTGATCGCATACCGATATTTCCACCTGCACCCAAACTTGACTTGTCCCAAAAGATAGCTTCCTTGGTTTTATGACCAAATATGGGCAGCTCCGGCTTCCCCATTTTGTTGAGACAAATGCTCAAATACCTCTTTAGAGAATCCTTCTCTCTATAGTCCTCGAATCATTACCTCCTTACTCTTCACATTTATTCTGAGAGCTTATCACCACCTGCCATAACACACGTGCGTTCATCGCTCTTTTGTTCTTTCCCGAATTGAAGTACAAGTCTCATGGGGACAGACATTTTGTCTTGAATGTTCACCTCTTAAATTCCAGCATCTAGAACAATCAATGTCTACGGCGTAAGAGTCAAGAAATATTTCTTCAGTAGATACATGGAGATATAAGGCAATAAAAACACAAATGAATAAATGAATCAAAGTCCTTAACCCTTTTTGTTTGTTGGTTTGTTTTGTAATAAGCATGATTTTTTTTTTAAGATTTTATTTATTTATTTGACAGACAGAGACCACAAGTAGGCAGAGAGGCGGCAGAGAGAGAGGGGGAAGCAGGCTCCCTGCTGAGCAGAGAGCCCGATGCGGGGCTCGATCCCAGGACCCTGAGATCATGACCTGAGCCGAAGGCAGAGGCTTTAACCCACTGAGCCACCCAGGTGCCCCCAAGCATGACCTTTCTAACTCACAGGCATCTGTATGCACTAGGGTGTACAGTGTTAACATTGGGAGCTCAGTTGGAGAATCACATCATGATTTGCGATATTTCTATGCTTAATGATCATAATCTTTAGAGTGTCCCAATGGGTGACATTTCTCTGGGGTCCGCTTCATCAGTGAGAAAATTTCCTTCCTCACTTTCTTCTATAACTTTACATCCTTCATGAAGCTTTTCTGATTCTGTCATACATTATCATCACTATTTTAAGACCCAGTACACAATGTGATTGTTGCACTTATCACTGAATTATAATTACTATAATCATTTGTTAATATTCCTGTCTCCACAAAGAGACTTGAAGTACTTTAATATCACAAACTATTTTATTTATTATTTATTGAGGGGGCTAGCAGGATGTCTATGATGTGTTGACTCGACCCAGCTCAAAATTCCTCTGTCTCTATTGCTCTAGTGGGAGGCCCATGGCAAGGACTGTGTAAGAAAATTCCTGGTGCTGGGGGCAGGAGGTATTAGAGCTTCTAATATTTATTTTCAATATCATTATTTTTAAATGTCTATTTTGTATGCAGTTTGTATAAAATATATATCTATCAGTAGTTCATTAGTTAATTCATAATTACAGTGCTTATGTTAATGTGGTTGCTTGATTACTTTTTTTCTGGTAGAGGTGTGAACATAATTGAAAGGTTTGGAGCTGTTCCAATAGACTAGCTCAGTGACCTTGTATGGACCCCGCCAGCCTGTGCCTATCGAGAGAGGCCCCGCTAGAGGGAATATCCTCATCGTAAGAACTGATCTTGGCTGGCTCAGGTGGCAGATCTCATTCCCTTTTCATCTTTGAGAATGTCTCCTTATTTTCTAGTGTACCTGACGACAAGCCTGGGAGCCCTCTCCTGTGTGCTGTTCACCACGTGCCCACGCCCTGCCAGTCATGATCTGTCCTGATGTCTCCCCCAGAGCTGAGTACTGGGCCTCACTCTTGCCGTCACGCATACTCACAGGCTCCAGACACAGTGTTAGCACTGCTCTCAGTGGACACCAGTCCAAAATCCGGGGAGTCAGATGGGCCCTGGGTTTGGCATGGACATGGGGGCATCGACCCTGCAGCAGAGTCTGCCCCATATACATGCTCCACTCCCTCCTTCATAACACCGTCCAGCTTGAAGAGGGGCAAGAGTGAATTCAACTAAGGGACGACCTTCTCTATTCCCTTGTAAGTAGATGTGAATATATGTGACAAACTTTTAGCTAATTCCATGTAAGTGAAAGCATTGTTTATGACACCAAGAAAAATGAGTTTAAAAGATGCTATGCCATATGTGGTGTTCCTCTTTTTACCCCTTTTATTTCTCATCCCTAAAACTTGTAATACAGCTGCAATGGCTAGAAATCCAGCAGCCATATTGTGCCATGAGTTGATCTGCAAGATTGAAACAGATTTTGGCATGACTGAGTGGAAGGACCACAGTCTGATCCTGAATAAGATGTGGGAATTGGCATACTAATCATAGATGGCCAATCTCTAGGTTTATCATACATGTGAGGTAAAAATTTGTCTTGTATTTGGCCATGTTATTGTATTTTATTTTTCTGATAAATGCAACAGACTTTAAGCCTCTTACTGGGTTTGAAAGGCATGTCATATACATGTTCCCACACATGTCTTCATAAATCCAGCCCACTCAGCGTTTTGGTGTATCCTTTATTTCCTGCAAGCCAATCAAGCTGCTTCCTGCATTTGTCGCATCTTTTCCAGAAAGACACTGAGTTTCACAAAAACAAGCAATAATTAAAACATAGTGAGTTCTCAATGTATATGCTGCCTAGGGACAGAGACAAAGACAGAGATAGAAAAAGGAGGGAAGGAGGGAAGGAAGGAAGGAAGGAAGGAAAGAAGGAAGGAAGGAAGGAAGGAAGGAAAAAGAATCCCAAATTTATTATATTAACTGAACTGAACACTTTGTGTGTGTTTTTGTGTGTACCTGTGTGTCTGCAGACATTTAAAGTTCCAAGTTTAGATAAAGAAAATGTTAGCAATTAAGAAATTAAAAAAGCATAACAAGCAAACAAAATATCCAGCAGTGAGAGTTTTGTTAGTGCTGGCTTTGCTTTTGGCTTGTCTGGTACCAGTTTGCCCTTTAGGAGCTCTGTTTCCTCACGAAGTTTCTTTTATATCTTAGGGCAGAGTATCAGCCAGGTCACTCAGCCCTAGGTCTCGAGAAAATTAAGACGATGCTCGTTTTCCCCAGGAGGCAGGAGCTGCATTGAAGAGAAACAGATTTTTCTAGCTGCCATCCTTGGGCTCTTGTGTTCAATTTAGGGAAGTATTTATTTTTATTCCATCATATTATGAAGACTGTTGGCACCACAGATCCAGCCAGTGAATGAAAGGGAGAAAAGAAAGCAGTGATCTTGATCATGCCACTGAATGTAAGGGAAGAAATGGAAGCCCATCTTGAGAGTAACAGCGACAGGGTCTGGCGTGGTTGCCGGGCCAACAAGCCCGGGGGGAGCTGCCGTGCTGGAACCTGGAGTGGGGGCTGACTGCCAGTCACACTTCCAAAGTGTTAAAGCAGAAGTAGGATTCAGGAATTTTTGAAGATACATCTCTTTAAAACACTGCAAGATTTAGACAGGAAGCTGAAAGCACCTCGGTGTCCATTCATTGATGAGTAGCCTCACAGAATGTGGTATATCCATACAAGGATAGCATATTTGCAATAAACAGGATGAAGGTTGATTCCTACCAGGTGAGCACGCCACAGAAACATTATGCTCAGTATTGGAGGCAAGACACAAGAAACCGTAAGTTATCGGACTCCGTGTATCGACAGTGCCCAGGTAAGCCAGAGACAGGAGATAGAATTGGGGTGGTGTAGGGCTGACAGGGAGGAGAAACGGGAGTGATGCCAGGGAAGTAGGGGGTTTCCTTTTTGGGGCAATGAAAAACGAAAATCATTTGAATTGTTGTGATGGTCGTACTACTCTGTGAGTACACTAAAAAATACAGATTCGTATCTTTTTAAATAGGTACATTTTTATGGCATGTGAATTATTTCTGAATAAAGTTGTTAAAAATAGGGAAAAGGAGAGAGGAGATATTTTTAAGTAATGCAAGCTAACTTCTTAAAATAAAAGGCACTTCTCTTCCTCTAACAGAAAAGAGCTGCTACTTATTTGTTGGGGGAAGCTTGTATCATAGGACCATGAGTTGATCTGCAAGATAGAAACCGATTAGGCAACAATACAGGTGGCCGCATACAACTATGTAAATTACGCGATCAGTCTAAGTCCCTGGTTACAAGATGACACAGCGAATCTTTTCCTATGGAACAGTAAGTCCATGTTAAAATAACACATTTATGCTTAATTTAATAAAAGTGTCTTTTTAGGGGATAAGTACCAAAAACCCAAGTTAACCTAAATGTGCACAATTCAGCACAAATGGAAATATATTTATGTAAGTCACATATGAATTATTCAGTGTTCAGACACCAATCTTATTTTGCATGAAATTACATTGATAGAGGATACCTGATCCTGACACAAATTAAACATTTGCAGAGTCTGACCCTCTCTTTCGTCCCTGCTCTGAATGGGGATGAGGGGACGACCCTCATTATACATAGTCAGTTCTTTCTATTTTTCTGAAAGTGGCAGGTAATAAACCCTGCCCAAGGCTATTACCTTAAGGGACATCAACTGCATATCATTATGCATATCTGTAGGATGCTCTTGTGGGTGATGTAGGGGATAAAGAAAAGTCCCAAACACTTGCCCTCAAAGATCTTAACTTCTAGGTGAAGAGACGTTATTGACCAATAAGAATTAAACATTGATGAACAGAGGATGATGGCCATGCGGGTCTTAGAAGCAGCCTGATGTTTATTATAAGCTGGAAAAGACCCTGAAATATATACAAGAGGAGTTAATCTGGAGGATTCTGCACAATATGTTGTCAGCGACACACAGATTTTGACATGTGCAATTAACCAATTCTGCTGTTTTCCTAATATATCTGGATTTTAAAGTCTCTATGGCTCTTATCTAGGCCCCAAGTAACTGAGAAATCATTTTCCTTCCAGTCCAGTTTTGGATCGACTTACTGTCCTTGAGCTCCTTGCCGCAGATTTGATCTTAGAAGGAGCAATTGATAGGGGGTCACAGTGGAGGAGATGATCTGCCCATTTTGGATCCTAGCCCAAGCCTCTTTAGAGCACTAATTTCTCACTGCATTTTCTCTTTATTTCTTTCTGGCCACTGGCACATATCTTCTAGCTGTTTGTGTTTGGGCACTCGATGTTTGGTGACATTACCTCTGGCCGCTTGTCCTATATGGGTCTATCGTTCTGCGGGAGGGGAGCTAGCGTTCTTTGGATAATTATAATTCTTCCCATCAGGCCCCAAAGATGATCATGAACTTCTACCTCTCTTCCCTGTCTCTCCTCATTGTGTCAACCTTTCATCTGCTCTATCCATTTTGGTTTCCAAGATTACAGAAAACTACCTTCCTTGTATGTACATATCCTCTCTGATTCTACTGAAACTTTTGAAATACACCTGAGCAAATTCACCTGAGCAAATCAGGTGAATTCTGAGCTCACTAGTGACTTCAGAAACTCTGTAGTGTCAAGTCACACAGAAGCCCAAGTGGACACCATGGCTCTGTAAGAAGTGAATTGCAAAAGAAACTGGTTTATGAATCACTACGGCCCAGCAAAAAGAGGGATCCAGGATCTCACATGTAGTTGGGTGGCATGGCGAAGGAGGTCTACACAGACTCGGGCCCTAGAAATCCCTCTTAACTAGGTGTTTGCTTCACTTGGCGGGTAAGATCTAAGGAGCCAAGGCTGCCCTTGCACCAGCTGGCATCTCAAGCCGACGCTGCCCTCTGCCCATTGCAGCCCAAGCCACTGGCAGTGAGCAGATGTGGGAGGAAGCATCCTCTGTCCAACTCGTCATCTTGTCAGCTTTCAACCCGTACCAGTCCCTGTGGCTTCCTTCTCTTCACAGGCCAATATGGATCCATTCTCTTGAAAATTAGCAGCAATCCCATTTGAATTTTTTTATAAAGGGAGCGAAGGAAGGGAGATTTGAAATTGATAACTAGATATGCCAAGAGGACGGGAAATGGGCTATCTCTGTATTTACAGGCAGAACAGACACAAAGAGCTAGGACCTCTCTCTCGGGCGTCAAAGGGCCAAGGGTGGTTTCCTACTTCCAGACGCAAGGTCAATCAGGACCTCAAAGGTGGTGGTAAGCGATCATTCCTATCAGTCTTGGAGAATGTGAAACAAACTCCTTTATGAGGACGTTCAAGCCTCTCTTTACAGGAATGAAAAATTAACATTCGCCATTTGGAAATCAGGGAGCTAGAGTTTCTCAGCCTGGTGTTCATCGCTGGAAGTCCATGTCACCAAATGACCAAGTGAGCACCTGCTCAGGTGCACAGGAGCCGGAGAAGCGACCGCCTGGGAGCAGAGCTGGTGTGCAGGAGCCAGGGAGAAAAATCAGCAGCAGCAGCCGCAGTGCCATGTGTCTCCAGAGCCCAGGAAGCCGGCAGGAAAGTTACCCCCGCCCACCCATACCTCGCACTGTGCCAATGACCTAACACGCCAGGCATCTAGTCTCGTGCCATGTAGCCCCTTGTAAGCTGAGTGACAGCTCTGAAGCCGAAAGACTTGTCAGCTGACCGTCCTAAACACACCCTGGGTTTGATTGCTTATAATGTATGTTCTCTGCTGAAGTACTCTTTGGAATTCTCCGCATTTGCAAAATCCTTTAAGGACCAGCTTAATACATATTTATTAAATCCATTCTATATGCAAGATACTCGCAGCGTGTTGTAATGTGGGTATATTCATGTCACTGTCAAAAATTTACTTACATTAACTTACAGGCACAAAGGAAATATAGTACGACTTTTCATATCGTGCGTTTGATTAGTCTCTCCTGTAAGCCCCCCAATCCAAGCACCCCAGTGGGTATTAGAGAAATTAAGACATAATAATGAAGACAATAATAAAGACAGCCTCGCTGTCTCTTCCCATTTTAACAGGTCCCTTCCCACCAGTCGTTTCCAGCTATTCTAAGATCCACTCACCACCTTTCAGGTTTGGTGTCTCTCAGATATCATGACCCTTAGTTAATTCTCAGTCTTCCAGAGTTCTGCCTTTTCCACCTTCTCCCCAAATGGCGTCCTGATGAGACAGTGGTGGTATGTGCTCACGGCAAGACCTCTTGTTGGTTTGGGGGCGGGTGTTGTCGGGATCCACCAAGCGGCTCTTCCGACACCTTTCCGGAGCTCTGTCGGCATCCTCTGGCAAAGACAATGACTTGGTCGGGTGCCGTCCTTCCTCGGATGCTGTCCCCGCACATCTTATCTCCTGTAGGTGATGACATGTGGTTACAACTCTCATTTGATCTCTGGCCTGATGTCAACCCTGAAGACTTTTCTTTCTTTATTTCCCCCTTCCCACAGCTACCTGGTGTATTAATTGAAAGCTTTTTGGAACGTCGGGATCCTTCCTGCCCCATGAGGATGGATGTATTTTCTCTGTCCAGTCCTGCTGTGCCATCACAAGAGAAACACTGTTCCCTCTACACTGGTGCAAGGTCTGCTTGGCATGGTGACACCTAGAAGATTCCTCAGCCTGTGGTGGTCAGGGGTCTTCCTCTGTTTTCAGATCTCCATTGAAACCACATAGCTGCTGTGGGGGTTGGAAAGCCTCTCTACAGATTCTTTTGACACTTCTCCCACAGTGTTTTTAACTTTCTTCCATGACGTATGGGTCAGTCTTAGTAACACTTGTCTGATAAGTGTTACCTTTCACATTTCCCCCGCCCCTCTCTCTCTTTCTCTCTCTCTCCTTTTCTCCCTCCCTCCTTATAAATGAGCCACTAGGTAAGAAGCCCAGCTAACATGAATTCATCTGTATGGAGTTAGAGAGAAATGTGTGAGGGGCCTCCACTCTCTCCCCTCAGCTGTTGGGGTCTTCCTGTCCCAGCACCCCTCTGAAGGGATGAGTGAGCCTGCCTTCTTCCAATGACTTTAGCCCACACTTGACGTTGACACAGGTGGCACATTTGGGAGCAGAGCCTGCCCAGGCTGCAGATTTGAGCTCTGTTAAGGTCCTGTATTTCTTTCTGGATGCTATATAACAAACCATAGCTACTGACTCACACCCTCCCCCCCCCATCTGGGACTGGACCTGGAGAGGGAAGGACAGCATCTCTGTGTCTGTCCTTCTTGATGAGTCTCCAGTCGGCCCTTTCTCAATCACCCCAAAACTGAAGGTATACATTTTCTATCTCCTGTTCAAGTCTGTTTGAGATTTTTCCTTCATCAAGTCTAAGATCAAGTTAGCATAGCCTCCCTCTTGGTCCGTTAAGTGGGAGTTAAAGGACTGTGGATGAATGTGGAGCTTCCTTTCAACAAATCTTGGCTCTCAAGACTGTTGTCTACTGTAAGATTCAAAACAGTCTTCTTTGTGGCTCCAAGCTGATCTGCAGCTCTTCTGGTCAATACCATATTCTCTTTCCCTGGGATCTTCCAGATCTTTGCTTAGCCAAGGAGAGAAAAGACAGCAAGGCAAGGCAACCTAAGGAGGAAATGATGATATGCCATTTCATCAGACCTAAAATAGTATCCGCATTAGACAAGGAAGCATAAAACATATTCCCTGTCCTTGAATAGCTTTTGAGTTATTTCTAGAAGTAAGAAACAAATACCAAAAAAACCCCACACTAAAAGCTCCTTGTATTGTTAGTTTTAAACGAGAGATACAGACAGTACTTGCATATTCAGTGAGTGAGATCATTTGGGATTGTAGCTACTAAAGATGGTTGTGGGGGGCAGGACTTGAAGTGGTTTCTAAAGACAGACAGGAAGACTGGGTGGCAGATTGGGAAGGGGTCTGGGCAGGGGAGGCAGCATGGCAGGGACGCAGCTTTGGGAAAGTACCAAGTGCATGCAGGGTAGCACATGGCTGAATTTGAGAGAAGTGCCCGTGTGTGTGTACAGGGGACCACAGGACGATGAGAACAGTGAGAAGTAGTGGGTTGGATCAGCAGCCGAGGAATTCAAGCACTATTTTTAGGGGGGTATAATTGGGATCCAGGAAAAGATTTTGAGCAGGGAGATGACATGATCTGAACAGCAGTTTAGAAATACGATTCTGCCCACGGTATGTAAGATGAATTAGAGTGGTCGAAACACTGTGAGAATCCAAGAGAAGGAGACTACGTCACATTATATGTGAAGCTCTTAAGGCATAGTATGGCAGATTGTAATTGTTCTCTTCATATTATAGTATTGATCTTATCAGTTTTATTATTACCAAGCATGAAGAGGGAACTCATATTTTCAAAGATAATGACAATGCATCTGTATTTGAAAGAATGAGTAGACTTTAATAAGTAGACACCCAGAGTCTGTATTAGGAAGATAGGGAAGCAAGAAAATAATGAGCATAAGAAAGCGGAATGCTTGTTGAGGACCTATTTGGGAATCAGTTTGATTAAAATATAGATTGAGGGTCTTCAAGTTAAAAACTTTGTCTGGAGTCAGATCACCAGGTGTCTTTAATATTCTGAGAAGTAAGTTGTATAGTAATAATAATCTTAATAATAGCTTAATATATTCCATATACTATCTTAAACACTGAGTAAGGAATATTGTTATACCCATGTTACAGATGAAGGAATTCCTGCCAGTCACAAAAGGTGGTAAACCGCTAAAAGGTGGTATATCTAAGATTCAAAGCTGGCTCACTCTGATTGTCTCTGTGTTTTAATCATTCTCTTCATATTACCTTAGGTTTTCGTTAAGTCCAAAGGAAGCCAAGAAAGACTTTAGAGCAGGAATACAGTGCAAATAGAACACTGAGTCAGGAAGATTCTACTGGCTCTAGTGCATTAGACAGAAGGATTCGACGGAGATTAGAAGCTGGAGCCCAGTGAGGAGGATGACTGCACTAGTCCGTGCAAGTATGGAGGACGTGAACCAAGACGGGAATCTTGGGATTAGAAACATGTCCAGGGTAGATACAAAGAAGATAGAGGAAGTCAAAGGCGATGGTGAGGTTCCAAAGCATGGTAAGAAGTTGATAACAATATTCAATAAAGGAAATACAAGAAGCAAATACGGATCATTAGTTCCTGGGAGAATAGATGGAAGGCACAGAGACGGCAGTGACCTTGATTTTGAATGTGCCTTAGTTTAAGTGTTTACTTTTGGCAACGTGGTGGAAATGCACCCAAAGGCCTTTAAACAGATAGCCTGGAGGTCAAAAGATAAATGGGAATCAGAGAGAGATCTACACAGAGCCTTTGAAAACAGCTTATAGCATTCAGGGCAAAGTGAGAATATGTTAACGTCGGACTAATAAAATTAACACAAAATGGGTGACGTGAACGATTTTCATAAATATTTCTCCGAGTAACCCATCTTAGAAGTGTGTTGATAATAGAACTAGGTAGTTTTCTAGATGTCAGTAAGAGGTCAGATGTCTTTTCTTATAAGAGCAGCTCAATTCCAAATGTGACTACATTAACATAAAGCTGTGCTTTTGGCAATGGGAAGAGATCTAGCAAGTATTATAATGACGAACACCCGCGAGCTGACTGGTCGGAAACCCTGGGTGAGGAAACAGATCCTGAGGATTTGTCAGTATCACCCCAGTGCCGTCTGGCAGAAGGATTTTCTGATGCTAATGACTCGCCCTGATATCTAGGTAAAAAATCATGTAAAATAGAGAAATGGGATTCATCTACTACGATAGCTTGATGTTTCTCTTAAAAAATCACTTAACCTCTTTTCCCTTGGCTCTAATAGCAACCTCCTGGTCATTGTTTTTTTCTCACTGGGGGGCCTGAGGGTGTCACTTGTCACCCAGCAATCAAAAATATCATGAATCCACAAGGAAGGTTTCTTTCTTGGGTTGTGCTTGTCTCTAGGAAATGGATAAAAATGAGGACAAGAAGTGCATAACACAATAGGCCAGTTGCTAAACTTAGAATGACTACATGGAGAAGCAAATGTCCCTCAAGGCAAATCTTTAAAACATATTTGGCCATCTTTTCTTGTAGTTTTATCCTGAAATGTAACATATACATGATAACATCACTATGAGTTAAATCTTTGTCCTACTCAAGATTGCCTCTTGGGTGAGGGAGGAATGTATGGAGAGAAAGAGAGAAAGGAGGTAAAGTTCATAACCTTGGAAAAGACCGGCACTATAAAGAGATGGAAATGGGTTTGGATCCATTAAAAGATAGAAAGAAAGAGCAATTAGGGAGGAGGGCAAGAAAACTCTCACATCCTAGCAGCCAAGGTAAGAAATCCTTGGTAGGTTCAGTGCTACAGAGGATAATGGTACTTGAGGCAAAATAAAATTCATTGAGTTTGGTGAAAATAATGCCAGTTAAGAAAACCATAAAGAATGGTTGGGTAGAGGGTCAGAGACATAAGCTGTATTTTAAAGGCATATAAGGCATTGAGGACATAAAGAATTGTGATGGTGGTCGATTGTTCTGCAGAAGTTGGACGTGTAGGATTAGGTAAAATCTGAGGCAGTGCCATGGGCATCAGGGAGGGCTGTGCAGGAGTGGGTGGTCCGGTGCGGGGTGGGGTGGGTGGGGGCGTAGGTACACCCACAACTCAGCAAGGAAATCTCAGGTTGATTCTTTTCCCCAGGGTGGATATCCACATTGTTTCCCCAAATAGAAATTGTATTTTACAATTGATGCGGTTGTAGGAGATGTCCTTATTCTGGGAGAATGCTTCTTGAAATTGCATTTTTAAAAGTAGAGATCTAGAAAATGTTATGACAACTTCTTGAACAAATGTCACATTTTAAACGTTCATAGCCACTGTTCATATTTCCACAATCTTCCCCATGTCGGGGTATTTTATTTTAGCAAATGTTGCATTTCAGGGAATGGAGTGATAAATGTCAGGTTCTTAACTGTATTAAATGGGATTCTTCACGTACCTCGGTTGCTTTGCGGATGATAGCTTGAGTCATTAGCTAGGGCTTATCATGAAAGTCCTGGATCGTTGGCGTGGCAGCTGAGGGTTTTACGAATAGCAGATCAATTCAAGTGCCTTTCCTCAATCTTTGTTTTTCTTGGCAGCTCTACATTACATGATACTCTTAATGACTCTCTCCTTCTTGAATACACTCTTCCCAAGAATTTTGCTTTCTCACTTGCTGACTTTATCTCTTCCCCTCAGTCTGAATGCTCTTTTTTGTTCTTCTAAAATGGTTCCTCCTCCTTGCTTATTCCTGGGTGGGGATTTATTTCACCCTGTTTTCTCTTTTCTCTCAAGATATTTTCCATCAATATCTCATGTAATCTGATATCTATCACATTTATATGACTTGCTCTTATGTTTTATAAGCACATTCTTTTTGTGTTTGTAGAGCTTTCCAAATTTTATTGTAAAGTTCCTCATCACTTCAATGTGTAAGTGTATAAAACAAATATATTACCAAAAACGCAGGGAGAAAGCATATTGTATTTGACCATATAAAATTGTTAAAACAACCATGGTTCGATAATATCATAAGACAATGACAAAGTAGGAAAATATTTTTATTAAAAATAATCAAAAAAGGATTCATTCTTAAGAGTTTCTTACAAATATATTTTTACCAGCACCCCAGTAAAAAAGAATGGATACAAACTTACAAAGAAAAATATAAATAACATTGAACAAATAACGATGATAAATACTCATATCCATTAGTAATGAAACTGCACCATGTAAACTGAATGAAAAATATTCACTTCCATCAAGCAAGCCAAGATGAATTAAGATTAATACTCAGTGTAATCATAATTACAAAGGCACACCATTCTTTAGTATAAAATGCAAAATTAGTGGAATGTTTTTAAAGGCAAAATATATATCGAGACTTGAAAATATTTCTAATCATTGACTTAGTATTTTCTATTTCTAGATTTCTACCCTAAGAATCAAGTCATATATTCACCCCAAGACGGAGATGTAGTGATTTTTACTTCACTAACGCTGTTATTATGCCCAAAAGAAACATTCACCATGATTCCACTACAGGCATTCAGTGGCCAAAACTTACATGCCAGCACTAACGTGGGCCATCTCATCGTCCATGTCATGCTCACATACCGCAATGTTACAATAACTTTGCCTACTCTTAATTACACAAGAGACACAAGCCTGTCTGGGCAAATGCATAGTAAGTCTATCAACAATCCCGAGTCATGCACACGTGTGTGGCAATGTGGGCAGGTCCTCCATCTCCTGTGAGAGAGCCGACGGGGACAGAGCTGCTGCAGGAGCTTCACAGAAGTCCAAGTGCCTAGACTCTAGAAATAAAGGGAATGACAATGGACGTACGTGCAAATGTCCAGTTATCCCAGCTTACTCTGTTTTGGTGCCATCGTTTTGAAATACCAGGTCTCATATAGAGCCAGTAGGAGTCCATGAAATCATTTTTGTCCACTGGATTCCTTTACATGATCAATATTAAGCCTCGGCAGCACCTGTCACTAGCTTATGGTCTGTGGCATATTCCTTCAGTAGGTACGAGGCTCCACCCCTTCTCCGGTTCCTTTGAAGCCATCCTTTGCTACACACACACACACACACACACGCACGCACTCACGCACAAAAGCAGTATAAGCTAATGATTAGAAAAGTACCAGGTGGGCTCAAAGCAACGTTTTTCAAATTAAAATCCCTTCACCTTAGGAAAAAAAAAAATGGCAATTTGACCTTATTACATGAGAATGTGCATTCAATGGTGCCTTCCTTGACACTTTCTTTTTTAAAATTCACTTGTCAAATAGCAATGTTGTGGGTTCCTTTGTTATGAGTTCAAGTTCACGTGTGCGCAAGTGACTTATTCTGGTCTGGGGGTGAGTTCATTTACATCGTGAAGGCTGTGGCAGGATGAGGTGATCAAAACTGTCGTGCAGCCCAGGGCTTATCTGCAGGAACATAGGAAGGGGCGACAATGAGGTAACGGACATGTAAACCTGAAATGCCAAGAATTTGTAAGGATTTACAGAGAAGCTTCAGTCTGGGTGAGGCTCACTTTGCTGATACGAAGAGCACTTTGAAGACCTTGGGTCACTAGCCCCTGCAGTGGCAAGGTTGCTCCTTGCTTGCAGCAGGGAAAACCATGCAGAGACCCCATGAAGAAGACCGTCTTACCTGCCAACACCTGCAGCATGGATGCCCTAGCATCCTGCCCTAGGGACGTGGGCCTTTGCTTTGCCATGGCAGCTGGTCGACCGTTCTTGGTTGGCAAAGCTGACTCCAGAGAACTGGCTCCCAGAAAGGGACACCTCAACAAAATTTGGGTTTTTATTTCTTTCCGCTCCCCTTTGCCTGGAACAACTGGGTGATTAGCCTATCATCGGTTTGGAGTATGCTATTTCTTTGTTGGCTTATCAAGAGACGTTATTCTGTATGGTATGGGCATGTGAAATAGTATCATAATTTATAATGCCCGCAGTGAACCTGCATTAAATTGGTGGCAAAATTAACCTGAGTCTCTGAGCATTACTTGTCATGAACAAAACAAGTGTGTACAAATGCGGAGCTGAGCTCGAAAGTCTGCCTTCAAAACGAAACACGATCTCTTGAAATTCTAGCAGCCTGGTCTGAAAGCCCGGTCTGTTTCAAGTGGTCTAACTACATGCAGCTCAAAGCAGAGGACGCAGAGAGGTCTTGAACTTGCCACGAAGCATCAATCAGGCGTCACATGCTGGAGAAAGAGCTCCTCTCTCTTTCTCAAAATTCTCAAAATAGCAGAGTTTTAGTTGCCGGTGAACAGTTGTGTTCCTGGCTAGCATCATACCCTCTTGCCCAATAATGCCCCAGTGACTCCATCGGTCCGTAGCAGCTGAAGTTGCTGCAATTTAAAAAAGGGTCCAGGATTTCCTGTTGTGGCATGGGAGATTATGTGGCATATGTCATTTGGAAAAAGCAGTGCTAGAACAACATATTTCAGAACTGCCTCTCCCTTGGCAAGTCTAAAATAGATGTGTAGGATATAGCAGATGATTCACGGACCACTTGGAATTTCGTCATAAGCACAAATGGAATAAGAGCGTACAGGTCATCATTGCGTCTGCCTGCAAGGATGGCGGCCGTAACTAGGCTACTCCTGGGTGAAATTAGATATGAACATGGAATAAATTGAATTTACTTGGCAACTCCTCTCCAGATCTGGAGGGACCTATTTTCATTTTCTGCAAGTGTTGGAACGGAATGAAGGTGGGGGCCAGGGAAACTCTAGCATTTTGTCCTAGAAAAAGTCAGCTCCTGAAGAGTGTGGGATGAACAAAAAGGAGGTGTAATAAATAATTGAGAACTAAATGTAATCCAAATAGTTACAGATGTTTTCTTAACAGTAGACATTCCCTTAGAACCTATTAGAAGCCACAGACTGTTTTGGAGATCGGTGTACTTGGGGGACATTCCTTTTGCTTGTGCATATTATGAGTCTGTAGTTACCTCTCATATCATACGTCATGCGTGTGCGTAGTCACATATTACAGCATATGTGTCATGTCTGTGCAATTACATAGTATATCATATACATTGCGCAGGTAGAACTATCAAAGCCTGTCTCATCTCACAAACTCTCCAAGATTTGCCGTCACAAAGACCCTGCCCTGCTGTTTTCCCTCCTAGGATGTTCCTTTCCTTGATTTTCACACAGGGCAGCTCTAACTTACCTCCTCTCAGCTGCCATATCCTGGCCGCCATGTTCAAGGCCTTCCAGTCTTTCTGTCTCCCTTGCCCTGCCACATCTGCTTCAACCATAGCTCATACCCTGATTCCAGATGGTCTTACTTATGGATTTGAGTTCTGTTTGATGCCTTTCTCCCCCATTTCTCCCTGGGAATGAAAGCTCCCTGAGGGTAAGCGCCCAGTCTCCCTGGGTAACCACCACGCTGGGCAACAGCAGACACTTAATAAATAAATGTTGACCTCATTGAATGAAGTCTATTTATCAGGTACCAATTTCCCCTCCAGGGAAAAATAACACGGAATGTGGGCTCTCACAGAGCCACAGTCATCGTGTTGACAAGAAATGTCTTCCTGTCACGGTAGTTGTTCATTCAAATGTGACGTGCGGCACACTCCTGTCACTTTCTATTCACACCAGCCTGGGTGCCCACAAGAACCAGCAGCTGCCGGCGTGTCAGGGCTGGGGCTCGGCTCAGAAAATGTAATCGGGGTCTCAAGAGTCTTTCATTTGCTGTCATCAGAAGGACTGTTTAACAATGGGATTCTTTGCAAACTTATTCTGCAGAGAAAAATAAGTCACTGGTGAGCAGGTCATACATTATAACCTAGGACTATTTTTTTATTTTATTTTTTATGTCACGGTCTCTGGACTTTGAGATGTGCACAAGTGTTTACACTTAGCTCAAGATGATTTTTGCCTTCAAGAAAATATAAATATTTAGGGAACACGTCCCTGCGATTTGTCACAGTCACTGAAGTTCACAGTTCATGGGAAAGCAAAGAGGTTGCCCTGGCCCTACTCCCTAGTTCGTGCCCCTGCCTTGTTTTCTTCCCACAGCCGGGCTGCGTTAAGCACTGGTCCCCATCATGATCTCTTCACCTAAATGGGGTGAACATCTCAGATCCCTTTTCATATGGACAGATGGCTGCGTGGCCGACCCCGAAATTTTAAATGTGAAATTCCAGGCCCAGTATCGTTGTCCTAGTGAGCATGGTAAGAGTTAATAATTGTTCAGGCGCATCTTGATGCCAGGAGTTTACAAATGTCACTTTGCTCCTTATCACAACCATAGGTCGAAATAATTTCCGTTCTCGATAGGAAAAATCAAGGTTCATGGTCTTGTTCACGATGGAATTTCTTCTAGACTTTTATCATGGGACAGTTTCTCAAACTAAATATGAAACCAGGGTTGTGGGTTTTCTGTTGCTTCTGAAGGGAATGAGAAGGTAATCTACCCAAGGATATGCGTTTACCTCTAGGAAAGGGAGGTTCCTGGAGGGACAAGTTGTCATGTGAACATTTACATATTGTGAAAGCTTATGGAATATTTGTTCCCCTTGTTCAATGTGTGGAAAAGCATCTATACAGACTGCTTTGCCCTAGGGAGCAGAATCCCTCTCAGACGCTTAATAATTAATTTTGTTTGTCATTTTATTGGCCACATTAAGTTACCTTACTGTGTTGTGACTTGTTAAATAATCAGTTCTGCTGTGTTGTATAATCTGTACAGAGTCAGAGAAAAAAAATATCTGCTTATATAAAAATAACAGAATGTGAAATCTTTTCAGGACCTACATAGTTGGCATTTGAATACTTTTGAGTAATATATCCTTTAGATAATATTCTATCTCACAACAGAAAAAAGAAATAAATTTGAGTTTGGAAAATATAAATTACACATATTAATAGAAAACATATGTCCAGATATTTCTGATATGAGCCATTTATTTAAAAACTTCTAACATGGAGAAAGATATGATTTTTCTTTTTAAACAGTGGACATCAAACTTTAAAAATAAATTGCCTGTTTGACTTGAAATAAAACTACATATCTTTCTCTTTATTTGTACTGAGAAATAATTTGCCAGTATAAGGCTATTGTGATTGTTTACAAGACATTTATTTTTTTTTTCTCAACCACTTTCTTTCCTTTCCCATGGAAATGCACCAAGATAAATGCCAATGATTACTGACTTTATTTTCTGACATGACAGGATTGACTATGGTTTGAGATGTTGTTTCTTTTCAATGATACCCTCATAGTTTCATTTTGAATAGGGCCTTTCCATCAAACCCAGTTGGACTTTTGAAAGTTAAATATCTGAGTCTCTTGAGTTTTGAGTAATTTTGTTTTCTTGCCCTCTCCCAACTTCTTACTTTTTTTATGTTTTAAAAATAATTAGGGCTGATAGTTTTCCTGAAAATGTCTGCCATATATTCTTTTACATAATACTGTTATGTAATCAATTGACTTAAGGAAATAAAAGGAAAAACCACAATGCAGAGAAAAACCAAAGTGTGCTGAAATAAGGGTGCGCATCAAGAAAGAATTGCCTTGTCTTGAGAAGAATGGCCATGGTCAGTTTTTCCTCTTCTCCTAGTTGCATTTCCTGAATCTTTGAAAGCAAACATTCTCGGTTAAGAGAAGTGATATGGAAGATGGCCATTCTGGGCTATTTCCTCGGCTGCTCCTCACGCCGCAGAGTAAGTACAGAAATATAAGTTACAAGCGCTAAGATTTTTTTTTTTTTTGAGTAACTAAAGGCTATCACTTTGTAAAAATTCCTATGACCACAGGAGGCCACTGTGACTACAATTATGAATCCCTGTTACCAGCTTGCCTTGCGGCATAATGTGGGCTTGCGTATTAATCTACCCCTAGACGCTCTTCCCTGGAGCTCCTAAAGCTTTTGCTTGTGTGTCTTGTAAAATGTTTCTCACATATGGTATCGAATACCTACTTACACAGATGTCACTTACCTTGTGTTGTAAGCTTTCCTGACCTGTTTACTTCTGCATTCCCAGTAAGGGTACACTTCATATGGTCCTCAGTCTACATTAAAGGGAAGGAATGCATGACTTATGAGCGGCAGATAGCAGGTTTTAAAAATTAGGTTTAATTAGATTCTGATTTAAGAGTTAGTGGATCTTTTCTAATGTATCTGAGTACACTTTGGATCACACGTATCACAGGTTCCTTCACAGGGTAGGTAAAGATTAAGCGGCGTTTAATTGAATTTAATTGACCATAACAACAGGTTGCTAAAATAGGTTAAAAAGGCAGTGAGTACTATTACATCCTTTTTGACATATTTGCATATGTTAGTGGGATCCCATCAAAATTTGTTTCTCACAAAATTATTGCATGATGGACTGAATAATAGATTGTTACTTACGTTTGGTATACACCTAATCCATATTATTGTTAGCTTTTTTAAAGATTTATTTATTTATTTGAGAGAGAGAGTGGAGGGGCAGAGGGAGAGAGTCTTCAAGCGGATCCCCTGCTGAGCATTGATTTTTTTTTTTTTCCCTCCACTCGGGGCTTGATCCCAAGACCCATGAGATCGTGACCCGAGCCGAAACCAAGAGTCAGACAATCTACTGACTGAGACACCCTGGTGCGCCCGTTGTTAGTTTTAAAATTATAAATATAGGGGCACCTTGGTGGCACAGTTGGTTAAACATCTGACTCTCAGTTTTAGCTTAGGTCGTGATCTCAGGGTTGTGAGATCGAGCCTGAATCGGGCTCCAGGCTCACTGCAGAGTGAGACACACATCTGGATCTTCCCCTCTTCCTGTGAATTGTCTTCCTCTTTTTTGAAGACCCAGGTCCCTACCCCCTTCCACCTCTTAGCTCAGGATAACTGTGAGCTCCAACTGCCTGACTGTCCAGGAGCCTCATATCTCTGCCCTTGTTCTATGTACAGAAATGAACTCATGTTTTTTTCCTTTTGTTAACCTGTCTTACATTAATGTAATTATTAGGCCCGTCAAAGAACCTAGAAGAGAGAAGACCAAAGTTTTCCTCCCCAGCAACGGGATTATAGCAAAGAAATAATACCGGCAATAAATCAAACTTTAATTCCAAAAGAAGGATTTTCATACTATCAAAATCATCAATCATAGGATGATATTCCTTTAAAATGCATATGTAATATTTGATTCAAACTGCATCCCTAGCACACTGTGTAATGCCTAAATTTGTGCAAATTTGAACTGCATATCCTGAATGAATTTCAGATGGAAATTTGTAGCTCTATTGTTGGTGAGATATTTTGAGGAGATCTGGGATACGGCAAGAGTGCCAGGCTTGACGAGAGATGAATTTTGACAAACGATGGTCCTGAGAGCCTAGTTCCATGACTTCTACCTCCAGATTTGCATACATAAGCAAGCGGGGACATATTGCTGTGATTTTCCATCCCCAAATTTCTTTAGTAACAGTGATGGAGAACGAGGGAGAGTCATACATCCCATGGCCTCACATATGTTTTCCACGTATACAATTCAGAAAGCTCTTTCCATATTTGGAGTGGGTTTTGAAAGGAGTCACTAGGCAAGTTCAGGTTTTTGTTTTGTTTTAATAAGAAAATATTTTTTAGAAAAATATATACTAGTCTTTTCTACTGAATCACTTTAGAATACTTTTGTAATCTGTTCATGTTCAGGGGTTGGTGGCCCCCAAATATGCCAATTGGCCATACTGATTATTTTAAATTAAAATCACTTAAAGGAAGAACCAGGGCCAAAAGGAAATGCTGACCCTCCTTTGTCCCCCTGGAAGTAGGAAATAAATCTCCTGTGTGAAATTCACCCTCCTTGGACCAGGAGGTAAAGGGACACATTTACCATCAGAGACAAGGAACTCAGGGCTGAGCAGGCTGAATAAACAGACTTTGTTACTTCTCCTGTTAATCTGCTACCTAAGTGCAAACTACTTTGTCTTATCAATTCTTCATAAATGTATTGTTTGTCTAAAAGACATAAAAATGGCTCCTTCTGGTCACTTCTTTGAGTCTCATATTTTTATGAGCTCTCATAAATGCAAAATTAAATTTCTGTTTCTCCCATTAATCTGTTTTATATAAGCCAATTTCATTATTAGATGAGCCAAAGGACCTAAGAGGGTACAAGTAAAGTTTTCTTCCCCTAGTCTGGTTTCAATGTTATAATTACAAACCCAAGAAAGCTGTATCAGGACCATATAATTTAAACCAAGACTCAGGATCAAAACAACATGATAAATTCTTTTCAGGTTGCCTTTCTCCTTTTTTTCTTTTTGAAGGCTCAAGTGCCATAAATAGCACCTGAGTTGATCTATTCCCATAAGAAGGTGGATATAGATTAGTGTAGAACTTTCCAGTTGCTAGGAAACAGAAATGGCCATTAAAAAAAAAAAAAGGAGCAGTTTCTTCACCATAGAAGTTGGCAAAGCATCTAATCTCCTTGTTAGTATGCTTGTGTCACAGAGGTCCTCCATAGGAAAACATATTTTACCCATTTCCTTGTAGAAAGGAACAAGTATCCTATTATTATGTAGGTAACAATTTTTTGGAGTTACTACAAAGATTTTAGTCTTAAAGCAGAAACAGTTTCAAAACTATGTTTGCTCTTCTGTGCTTGAGAATTCAATGAGAACTATTTTCACACAGTAATGGCTCGTATTAATTTCAGAAAAGGAGTGGATCTGTTATTATGTGTTTGAGTCGAGTAGAGTAATTTTAGCGTAAGGCTGTTTGTGTTCAGGTCTGTGTGAAAGAAGACAGCAAAAGAATTCAACAGATATTAAAGTGATTGCAGAGGAAAGAAGAGTTCATGCCTTTGAAAGAATGACGGACTCCAAGTGAAAAGACTTCACATGATTATCAGACCCGCCAACATGCTGAGTGCCCTTGCATCAGTCAGTTGAATGTTGAATCTCAATTTTCGTATCTGAATGGTAAAATTCTCTGTGTGTGTGTGTGTGTGTGTGTGTGTGAGTGTGTGTGTGTGTTGGCTTGCGCAGCAGAGGTTCATCAATTCTATAAATTATTCCTTCTGTAGTCATTCATTGAGAATCCACTATAGCTAAGCACTACGCTAGGAAAATTCAGTTTCAAAAATAATCTTTGACTTCAGAAAGGTCACGGTGTAATGGAGGAAGTAAATCATAAGGCAGCAATTAAGATATTGGGATGCAACTGCAAAGCTAGGATTAAGAAGGAGACTAGTCACAATGTTTCACTCTGTATTGTGCACTGAACTGGTCCTCTGACCACTTAAGCTCCCTCTCCTTCTTTAGATTCCTAGTGCCTCTATCTAGACACCATGTGATAATCCTTCCGGTGGTTAAAAAAAAAAAAAAAAAAGTGAGGACCATGATGGGATGTGGTCCTCTAAGGGATTACAGCAATTTTATCAGGGATAAAATCGTAGTGCATGAACCTATGGTAAAAGAATTCATGCATTTCCAGATTGTGGGATTAGACCCTTCCAGTATATCTGAAATTGTATCATGTAAGATTTTATTTCCCCTTTTCAAGAAATAGCCATTTGGATGCTAATTTTATAACTTCCAGGTTGATATCTTTTGCTTAAGAGACAGGTGGTTTGGGCTCAAATTGATTTCCAGTATCTCTAGAACCCAATATTAAAAAGTGTGTGATCAGAAATATTTGGGGATATTTGGAGTTGTTTATTATAAATACTAAGAATGAAAATGAAAGCATTCCATTTAGCTCTTTATATACTGACCCTGCTGGTGTTTTTTATGATCCTAGAGAAAAAGGAGTCAAGTTACAAGAGAAATACTATTACCTTCTAGGCTTTGAGAATCTCAACACAGAATTTGCAAACAATCATTTTTCTTGCTCCAGTTTCTTTGAAATAGATCCAAATTAGTAGTAGTCAATAGGTCCACAATTAAAGTTAAATGCCTTCTTCCTGCCTCACTTAGAATCTCTGGAATGTTTCTAGAAAACAATGTGATCTGTTCTCTTTCTTTTGCCTCCTTGTAGTCACCAGACCATCCTTTGTTTATTTTTATTATTATTTTTTTAAATTAACAAACTTCATTTTTCTTATATATATATTTTTTTGCTTTCTTCATGCTAATAGAGGATGTCAGCAAGATCCTAATAGTGTGTCTAATTTTTGGTATTTTAGTTTCTGGTCCATGATTGTAAGTTTTTTGTCGTGCCCACACACAGGTGTGTGCATGCGTTTAATGCTGCTTCTGATTTTATAAAGCAAATCAGAGTGGAAGGATTAGCTGACACTTGGTATTCTGCTAATTTGTTGGCATAGTTAACACACTTAAGCACTTATTGATTTGTTTTGTTATTAATTGATAATGAGGAATTGATTTACTACAGTGGATAGCCAATGGATTGTTGCCTAAAGTGCTGGACTTTAGAAGCTATGTGTATAAATATAGTGGATGGTTGAATGGTCCTCACTCTTCTGCTGGCAACTGGAGCAGCCTAGTTTTGTGAGGCAAGTGCGGTCATTTTCTTGGGCTAGGAGGCACATTAATGAGGTCAGGGTCCTGGATTCGATTCCAGTTCATTAGCCTTGCCCCACTCCATTGCCATGGGCTGAAATTTTAAGTGTAGATACACACCCAACAAATAAATCCCTGCACAGGCCAAAGGGGAAGTAATGAACATGGTTCATAAAAATTCAGCACAAGTTAGGGGAAAAATCATTTTATAGAACAGTGGCTAGGGAATGATGGAACAGTGAACACATTGTGTGATTGTCAGTGCCAGGAGGATATTTGAGGGTGCTACAGAAGTATCTCAGGAGAGTAAGGGCCTGCTCACAAATGTAGAAGATCACAAGGGGCAGGGTGTGTGGTGTAGGCCCTTGTCAATGAAGGACTCTGTTCTAGATGCTGTCAATGCTGTTGACTTGGATCTTTGGCTCTCAGGCCTTCCAACGATTACCTTGACTGCAGAGAGCACCTCTCTACCCAACCTGAGAAATCTTACCTTGCGTGGGGCAGCCCGGATTCCATAACTGATTATTGGGAGGGACAGAGAGAGAGAAAGGCATGGCCCACTCAGTTCAAACCTGGACACTTCTGAAAAGGACAGTCTAACTCCTGAGCACCCAGGTGTGGATGGTCCAGGATGACAGCTCAATTTTTCCCTCTGTCCAATTATGCTTTCTTCCCATTCCTCCCACAGATAGGGATCCCGTGGGTGTCCTTTAATATCTGTTCTATGTCCTGCACTCCCATGCAGTAATGGCCTCCTGGGAAACCTGACTGTGGCAAAGACATTTTTACTTGCCATCTAATGTCAGGATGAATTCCAAAATTTTCAGGTCCTGGCATAAAATGAAAATGCAGGACACCTTCTTTTAAAGGTATTAATAATTTCAAGATGGCAAGGCAGGGCATTAAACCAAGTGTGGGATCTTCCAAGTGTAGGACCTGCGTGATGACACAGGTTCTACCCATGCCAATGCAACCCTATTTAAGTAGAAATGACCATTTTCGTCAAGAATTTAGAGGATATAAAACCATACTTCAGACGATTTACTGGGATGAATGATACAAAGATAACAAGATCATAGTTTTAGAACCATGCAAATAGATTCCTGGTAATAAAAAATAGACCATAGGCATTTTACAAAAAAATTTGACAAGAAACACAGCATCATTAATTTCTGTGAAAAACTAGACCAGCAATATCTGAAGCTATAAATATATGTGGACCAGATGACTTTCATTTTAAATTTTGACCTTTGGAAACTTACAGCCCAGAAGAGTGAAATCACTTATATTTCTAGAAAGGCTCTGATCTTATTATGCATGCCAACATGACAACAATTATAATGCGTGCAAAGGACTGTCCCACGTGTTTTTGCCCACATTCATACATTCATTGTGATTCCAGTCCCCTCCCAGCCCCAAACTGAGCACTGTCATTCCAGTTTTACAGACGAGAATGCTGTGGCAGGAAAAGGAATTCAAAGTCATGGAAATCACAGGGAGCAGAGTTTGATCAGTGGGAATCTTGCTGACGGAAAATAGTTCACAATATTTAACGTGAGCAGTAGTGAGAGAAGTTAATCCACACTTAATTATCTGGAGACAGTTCTCTGAGATTTGTCTTGCTAAAGATCAATCCAACTTCTTTTTTTTTTTTTTAAGATTTATTTATTTACTTGAGAGAGAGAGAGAGCGAGCACAGAGCAGCAAGGGCACTGAGCACAGAGCCTGACATGGGGCCCGATCTCTCTGCAAATTCGCCAAGGAATAACCTGGCTCTTGATACATCCAAAATCATAGTAAAAGAAAATATTTAGCAGTAAGTCCAAGAGACAAAGAAATCTATAATTATTGTACCACTCTCAGACTCATTTATTCATGAATCTGTTCATTGATTCAAGAAATAGCTGGTCAGCTGCTATTGTGTGGCAACAACTGGTACAAGAATGAACAGAAAACAGTTAGGGTCCACATCCTTTCAGAGCGTAAATACCCAAGTAAAGAGAGTTTAAGGAAATAACAATAAAACTTCAACAGTGGTAAATGCTAAGAAGGAAAGGAATATGACTTTATGAGAATATAAAAAGGGATATCCGATCCAATCTAGGAAATCAAAAAAAGAATATAAGAAGATCTGAGATTTGACCTATTCGTTGGACTCAACAGTAAGGAAGGTCATGAGACATTTTTTAGACAGAACAGAGGGATGTGCAAAAGCCCTGAGGCAAGAAGACACATGACACATTGAAGGAGCTTAAAATGTCCATTGTGCAGTTCCAAATAGGCTGTGAGAGGGCAGAGGTCTGTATCAGACAACCCCCATGGGTTACATGAGTGACTTTTAATTTTGTTCTAAGAGAAATGGAAAACTTTTTAGATTTATTTTAGATTTATGTTCTCAAAAGAGTGCAGATTATAGTTGATGAAGAGTGGAAGCAAGAAAATTAGAAAAACGTCTAAGAAGCATGTGGATTTTTGTTTATAGGCAAAATAAGTAGAATTTGGTTAGATAAAGGAAATAAAACAGCAAGTTGGTAATGATAACTTTTAGGTTATATAAATATAGACTTATAATAAAGTATGTAATACTTATCTAATAATATAATTATATTTATCTAATTATAAAAACTAATTATAAAAATTATATATAAATATATATCTAATATATAATATATATAAATATATAAAGATATATTTAAATATATATCTAATTATAAAAAAGAGCCAAGAGTCTCTTAATAACCTCAAATACTGTCATTTTCTTTATTTTTCCATATTAGGAATATATAATTATATTTATTTATCAAGAGAGTCTGGGTTCAGTTTTTATCATATTGGTTATGAAATGCTTTGGAAACTTCCAAGGGAAGGTGTCAGTGTGTTCACAGTCATTGTAAAATCACTAGCCATTTAAGCTATTAGGCTGGACTAATACACTTGGTTCATTACACTGAATATTAGATCCTGAAACATATGATGGACATTCGTGAAAGAGCTCAGCTGATCAGGGGATATTGACTGAAAAATATTACAAAATACTCAAGAACACAAAAATGGAGAGAGCAGCATAATACGTTTTCAAACACTCATTACCAGATACAACAATTTTCAAGATTTTGCCAAATTTGCTTCTTTTTATTTTTAAAATTTTATTTGCTGAAACATTACCAGTGTCATTTACACCATTTATTACATGTCTTTTAAAATGACGCTGCTACCATGTCTACTGCAGATAGCACACCTAATCCACGGAGGCAGAATAAAAGTTTCATTGTTAATATAGTGAACATTTTTATGCACACCTAATACTAAATTAACAATAAATGTTCACAGCTTAAAAAGTCTCTTTTTAGAATGAGTTTATTTGAATGAGGATTCAAAGGCCACAGCTTGCTTTCCTAAAATTATTATTATTTTGTCTCTTCAATCTGTTTATTTGATAGCAGGTCACTCCCTCCACCCGTGACTTTTATTTTCACTTTTTAGTCATACCTTGACATGCTGCATAAATTGAATTTCCAATAAAGTATCTCCTATTCTAGACTTATCAACTTGGTTTCTTGGGTGCACTTAACTTGTTCTCTTACCCGTATTCTACTTAGAAGTTCAAGTTGGCTTTCAAGGATTGATAAGGTTCAACATTTTGGCAAGAATATTTTATAGATGCTATGATATGCTTCACTTTAAATCATATCAGAAAGCAGTATCAACATCTGTGTTTAGTGGTGCTTGGTTGTGTTTTGTGGATTCAAGTGGTGACAGGTTGATTCCTTCCCTGTAAAGCCGAGTATCAATTTTTCATTTAATTTTTGGGATGGACTTCACATGACTGAATTTTTATTATGTGTTGAAAATTGGCCATTTCCTAATTGTATCATTCCTGTCTAATGTAATTGGCAGAATTCTTCTGGAAAGTACTTTTTCAATTAAACTGTATCTATTCAGATATCATAAAATATAGTTCACACAAAAAGGCTTAAGTAATTCCTTCATCAATCTAATTTTTAGAGGAAGATGTGATATGCTCATTTCCCATGGGACCAACTGCTGTTATCGCTGCTAGCTTGGTGGATTTCTCTCCATGTTTGTCTTACCTAAGTGCATTATGGGTTTATACTGTGTAATATAGTTCACAGAATTTCATGGTCTCTTTTGATATGTAATTCTCACAATTTTAGCCAATAAGTGCATCATCATGTTGGCTTTCTTGTCCTTTGGGACTACCACTTGTGTGTTTCCTACACCACATGTGGGACTGCCTCTTCTTGGAGAATCCCTAGTTCTTTACACTGAGGAATGGCATATAGAAACCATTTTCTGGGTGCGGAAGGTACTCATTACTCTTTCACTGACATTGCTTCTAGGCTATTCTGAGGACAGAGTTAAGATATGCATATTTTTAGAAATTAAAAGAAATCTGGATTTCAGTAACATTTCCAATTCAAGTTAAGCACTATCAGATTTTTAAGTAACATTGCTGATTTTTATTATCAGTGTACTTTCTCCTACACCCACACAAAATAGACTTTTAATTATCTTAACATAATTAAGAACTACAAAATAGTTTCAAGATAATCTCAAACTATTACTACTTATACTGAAAAATGAAGTCTAAATTTGAAATTAGGTTTAAGGGTTTTTTTTGGTTGTTGTTGGTGGTGGTGGTGGTTTTTTGGTTCGTTTGTTTGTTTTGTTTTGTCTTTTTAGTTCTATTCATCTTTTCATTCATACCATTGTGGATTCAAAACCTTGACATTCCCTCATTACTTAAAATGATTCTTTTCTAAGTATGTTCATTTCGCAAGCTTCAATATTCATTTGTATGTTTACTTTTTATTCCGAGATACTGTTTTTCTTTCATTTAATTTCATTTTTAAATATGTGAACCATTTAAATTTTTTAAAGTTACAAGAAAATAAGATCTATTCAGGAATATTGCTTTCTTCTCTCTCCTCTCCACTTTCTTTCCTACTATGACTTGTAGGTAATAGTTTTTATTAGTTTTTGATTTGTTCTTACAATGTTTCTTTTTGTAAATATAAGCAAATGCAGATATTTTCTTATTGTCTTTATTTTACAAAATATAACATATTCTATGTGTGGATACATATATATTTTTTTTCTTTTTTATAAATTTAGCAAACCTAAGTGTTGAAAGGAGTAAAACCAATATAATGTAACTAAAAACTGTTTTGTAAAAAGATGAAGAGAAATAGCAATCATTGAAAGATAAACATGAGGCATGCTGCATCATACTGGGAAAGATTCATTGAGATTATCTTTAAAGTTATTGATGTAATAAAAACACCAACTATAAGATTACATGTTTGTTGCTGCTGCATAATATAGTAACACTAAGTACAGAACCAAACATGGCACTTTCCTCAGGACAGCCCAATTTATGTGTATGTCTATTTGTCTGGAATGAAAATAAATATAGTCACCCTTATAAACATCCTGGGTTTACCTGTGAATTATGAGTAGAACTTGCTTGAACTAGTTCCATGAATAGACTGGGGTATTTGGAAAAGAAGCTATACATGGGAGAGTTGTGAGATTAAATCTCTAGATATAGATATGTATGTGTGTGTGTGTATGTGTGTGTGTGTGTGTGTATCTATGGGTGTATATATAAAGCTAAGTTGGAGTAATATTTTAAATTTACTTAATATCACATACAATAATTAGGTTAACCAACTAAAAATTTTTTGCGGCTTCCATCAACAGTTGGAAAATAGTGTAAATAAAGATGTATTTTAGGACCAATAATCTGGTGGTTCTGCTTAATATGGGTGTGAAGAGGTAAATCAGTATTCTAGAAAAATTTTGGAAGGTTTTTCACTGCTGAGGGTGAACCAGAAACTTTCAGATGGAAAAATAAGTCATGGGAAGGGGAGAAAGAGTCCAAAACATGAAGGATTAATTCTCTCAGAATATTTGAAAACAGACAGAACTGGATCTTGCCTTTCAGAAGACAATGCAATAAATATTCTGCCTTGAGAGGGACCTTAATCTCACTTCTTTCTGAAGTATGAATTAGGTTGTGTCACTTGTTGCAAAAAAATTCACTAGACATCATAAAATAAGTAAATTTGCTTTACTGGGTCACTCAATTTTTTTTTTAAGATTTTTTTTCCATTTATTTATTTGACACAGAAAGACACAGCGAGAGCGGGAACACAAGCAGGGGGAGCAGGAGAGGGAGCAGCAGGCTTCCCATCCAGCAGGGAGCCCAGTGCGGGGCTCGATCCCAGAACCCTAGGCTCATGACCCAAGCCAAAGGCAGACACTTAAGGACTGAGCCACCCAGGCACCCCATGGGTCACTCTTTATATAATCATCAAAACCAAAATAAGACAAAACAAAATGCATTTAACATAGGCATTGTGCAATACCGACATGGATTTCAGTTTAGCTAATACAAAAGAGAAAATTCATCCTATGTCTCCTAATCTGCATTTTAAAAGACTTTTTTTCATCTCCTTGAGTTGTTAACTGACAAACAGAAAAACTGTCTGTTTTACATTTATAGTCAACGCAGTCAGACTCAAGCCAATGTACATGTATTATGCTTACAGCAAGAGATATCCTTATAACACATAGCTATGGTAATTTGGAGTCACTATTAACATAAACTTATCTCAAATCTGGAGCAGATATATTTTTCTGAAACAAATTATGTTAGCTTGATAAATGCATATTTTAGCTATCAAGAAAAATTAGCCAACTCTACAGAAGGAATGAATTTAATAACATCTATTTAACTGTGTAGCAATTTGTCAAAGTCTCAAAAGTACTTTGTATTTAATTTCATATTTAATCAGTGATTTGCTCTTTTCTTGGTTGACAACTAAGGATTTTCCTTAAGCTACATTTTTTAAAAATGTTTTAATAGTAAAGTTTACTTTTTTCTTTATTATTAATAATTTAAAAAAAAACACAGTTTACCTCTCCTATACCCTCTGGCAACCACCAGAAATTTGTTCTCTATAACTATGAGCTTTCTCTCTCCCTTTCTTTCTTTCTTTCTTTCTTTCTTTCTTTCTTTCTTTCTTTCCTTCTTCTTTCTTTCTTTCTTTCTTTCTTAAGAGTTCACACGTGAGAGAGATTGTGAGAGTGTATGTTGTCTTTGAGTTATTTCACTTAGCATAATGCTCTGGAGGTCTATCCATGTTACCACAAATGGCGAGTTTCATTCCTTTTTATGACTGAGTAACATTCCATCGCATTTTACGCCACATCTTCTTTATCCATTTATCATTGATGAACAAGAAGATTGTTTGCCTATCTGGGCTATTGTGAACAAGGCTGCAATGACCATGGGGGCACGGGCACATTTTCCAGTGAGTCTTTCCATTTATTTGTATCTGCTTCAATTTCTTTCATTAGAGTCTAACAGTTTTCAGAGTATAGATCTTTTACCTCTTTTGAATTTATTTCTAAGAAATGTATCCTTTGGATGCAATTTAAATAGAAGTTCTTATTTCTTTTCCCAGTTGCTTCACATTAGTGCAGAAAAACACAGCAGATGTTTGTGTACTGATTTTGTACCTACAACTCCACTGAGTTTGTGTATTCGTTCTCAGTTACTCTTTACGGAGTCTTTACAATTTTTTATACATAAAATCATGTCATCTGAAAACACTGACCTCCTTCTTTTCAGTGCAGATGACTTTTATTTCTAATATGCCTAATGGATGTGGCTCAGAATTCCAATAAATATGTTGAATACAAGTGGTGAGAATGGGTATCTTCCTCTTGCTTCTGATCCTAGAGGAAAGGCTCTCAGTTTTCCACAGTCACTAGGATGTTAGCTGTTAGCTTGTTATGTACGGACGTTATAATGTTGAAGTATGGTTTCCCTATACCCAGTTTGTTGAGGATAAATGGATGTGGAATTTTGTCAAATGCTTTTCCTGCATTTATTGAGAGATGATTAATAATAAAGATGATAATGTGGCGTAACACACGGACTGATTTGCGGATGCATAAGCCTCCTTGCATCTACATAATAAATCCCATTGGATCAGGGTGTATGTTCCTTCTAATATATTGTTGGATTCAGTTTGCTATGTTGGAGCATTTTACACTACGGTAATCAGGGATATTGCCTGAAATGTTATATTTCTTGTGGCGTTCCTGTCTGGTTTTGGTATCAGGGGATGCTGGTCTTGTAAAATATAAGTTTGGAAGAATTCCCTTCTTATCTATTTTTTGGAAGAGCTTGAGAAGTATTAATATTATTTCTTCTTTGAATATTGACTGGAATTCACCTATGAAGCTGTCTGAGCCTAGACTTCCGTTTGTTGGGGGCGTTTTGATTACTAATTCAATATCCCCATAGTAATCTATTCAGATTTTCTATTTCTTCATGATTCAGTCTTGGTTGGGTGTATGTTTATAGGAATTTTTCTATTTCTACTAGGTTGCCCAATTTGTTGGCAATTGATTGTTCATAGTGGTCTCATGATCCCTTCATTCCTGCAGGGTCCGTTGTAACATCCTTTTCGTTTGTGAGTTTATCTGAGTCTTCTGCCTTTTTTTCTTGGTGAGTCTAACTAAAGGTTCACAGTTTTGTTTATCTTGTCAAAGAGCCATATCTTATTTTAAATGAACTTCTCTATTGTCTTTTTAGTCTCCATTTCATTTATTCCAGTGTTAATATTTATTTCCTTCCTTCTGCTAACTTGGGGCTTCATTTGTTCTTTTTTTTTCTCCCCTAGTTCCTTGAGCTATCAACTAAGGTGGTTTATTTGATTCTTTCATTACATCTGAGGCAGGCAGGAATCACCATGACCTTCCTTCTTAGAACCACCTTTGCAAATCGGCAATCTAGAGTTTTACAAAGGCTACATTTAAATGCCAATAGTTCGATTATTGTGGATATGGTATGTAAACAGTGTACATTTTAAAATAAATCTTTGGCTTTTTCAGATCAGACTTGCGATTCTCAAAGCACCAAACCGAATGGACTATGTCTTTTCACTTTCCACATAGTTTGTTCTCTAATGAAGTCTTAATGCACATACAGACACCAAAGAACAAACAAACAAACAAAAAAACAAAACAAAATAAGAAAAGGTCATTTGGCCATCCTAACGCATTCAGTGAAAGGAGAAATAAAACTTAAACCGCAGAATGAATAGCATAATCTGGCAAGATCTAAAGTCACCCTCATGTTTAGATACTGTGTTAAATTAAATTTTTAGACTATAGTTAGGTGACATATATGACTGAGACTACAAAAATTTAAATGTGTTATTTGTTTTTATTTTAAGATTTATTTTATTTTAATGGATTTGTTATTTATGCTAAAGTCCACAAATAACATTGAGGCTAAATGCATCTTGTCATTTGTTTCTGAATTTGCCCCTCATGTCTGAAGGTAATAAGCATCCTTTTCCAGTGAGACTCATTCCAGTTGGCTTAGGTGAGCATTCCTGAATGGCGTCCTGTTGTGCGGCCAACTGTAAAAAATTATGTAAAAGGAAAAATAAGATCATAGAGGCCATTTGGAAATCTCTTTGACAGAAAGTAACAGAAGAAATCGTATCTCACAAAGAGATTTCAAAGTACTTCCCTGGGCTCAAGGGATATATTGTCTTAGAAGACATTTTGAATACGAATTGCATTTACCACAAGACACTAAAAAGAAAGATAATAATATAAATTTAAAGGGTAACATTGTATAAAATGTATGACACTTCACCTCTGGAGTCAAGATTGGAATGTACAAGGCTTTCAAAGAAATGGACGGGCAGTGGCTTGAGGAAAACATGTAAATAAACGTGTCGCTAGAGCCCACGGCAGTGACACTGTTCAAAAATCGGTGACTTTCTGCATGCTGAACAAGCCGAATATCTCCTCCCCTCTGCCACTTCATCTCCCTTTGTGCTCACCCGCTTACAACCACCCTCCTCCAGGCCACACCGTTATTCTCTGTTCATGTGAATACTAGAAGCTTCTACAGAAGCTTATATTAGTAGGGTATAGGCCACAGAAAAGTGTAAATAGAACTGCTGTGGTTTTTTTTTCTTTTAAATGAAACAGAAGGATAAACTTTCAACCAGAATGTATAAGACCAAGTCACACTGGTCAATGAAAACTTAAAATCCGTTGCTGAGTAGTAACTATGCACCTGCTGTTGGGGAAGATACTTGTGCATGAAGCATAAGTAACACCGTTCACTTCACCACATCATTATGGGGTCACTGTAAGGAGAGAAACCCTGGGCGGGGACGCTACGGCCCAACCAAGGCAGAAGACAAGGAGCCCTTCTAAAGGAACTTGTTGAATGTGGGGTTGAATTGTGTCCCCACCCAAACTCAAATGAGGAGGTTCTCATCGGCAGCACCTCAGAAGGTAACTGTATTTGGAAATAGGGCCTCGGTTGATAGAATAAGGTCACGCTGGAGTAGGTTGGGTCTTAATCCAATATGGCTGTCTTTGTGAAAAGGGGAAATGTGGACACAGAGACGTCTTACAGAACCTTGGAGGCAGATACTGGGGTTAAGGAGCAGAAGCTGAGGGATGCTAACGATTGCCAGCAAACCATGAGAAGCTGGAGCAGAGGGATGCAGACTCTGCCTCTGAAGGAACCCACCCAGTGAACACCTTGGTTGTTGGCTTGTGGCCTCCCGGACTGCAGGAAAATGTGTTTCTGTTACTTAAGCCTCTTTGGGGCTGTTTGTTGAGGCAGGCCCAGCAAACTGATACAGAGTTTGTTCTGGGAGGAACGAGATACACACACCCATACGAGAACTGCAAAGCAAGACTACAAATCATGAGAGAAGAAAAGCAGAGTCCAATAAAGCTTTAAAGTTCTTGCGGGGGGGAGGGCAGTTAGCCGGGTGTTACAGACCAGAACAATCTCCACAGAAAAGGGTAACATTTAAACTAAGCCTCAAGGTGACTGACAGAACTGGGGCAGGTGAGGCAGGAATGTGTATAGTGTGGAGGGGAGGTTTCTGACTACAGAAGGACACTGAGCAGAGAAAAGTATAAAAAAATGTGCATCTCCACTGAGGGAGGGAAGGCCCCAAAGGAAAACAGGGGCCATTCTACAAAGGTCTTTGAATGTCAGGCTGAGGAATTCACCTTTAATTTGGCGACAGTGGACCTTTGATGTTCTATGAACACACGCATGCATAAACTCGTATAAACATGTGTTCCCAAGCACGTGCTCACGTGCACAGACACACGCACCCATAAACAAGCTGATTCTTTAAATCAGACTTTACCAACGGATGTGTCTCAGCAGGCAAATCTTTACATCCCAACGGAGAGAAATACACAAAAACAGCTTCATGGCTACTGGATATAATTTCAGAATGACAATGGGGAAGGCCAGTCATGGTGGGGAGAGTCAAGTGGCCCCCACTTCGGCCAGCTGAGGTTTCAAGGGGGCCTTGGATGAACCTCAGCTGAGGGGGTCAGCACACACAGCAGAGACTCTCAGGGAACTTGTATGTCCCCAAGGAATGATGGTAAGAGTGTCAGTGAGGTGGGACACAGAGGCGGAAGGCCAAGCACAGAGAATAAGAAAAAACCATCCTGAATGGCTGAATGGCATAGAGAAAGGCGGTGGCAGCTCCGTAGACCAGATAGAGACGAGGTTTGCCAGGTGTCGGGAAGACATTCAAGAACTCCACACACTCGGGCTCCTGGGGTCTCAGTCAGTTAAACAACCAACTCTTGATTTTGGCTCAGGACATGGTCTCAGGGACGTGAGATCAAGCTCCTCCTGTTTCTCTCCCTCTCCCTCCACCCTTCTCTCTTTCTCCCTCTCTAATAAGTAAAATAAAATAAAATAAAATAAATTAAATAAGTCCACATACCGCACATTTGCTCAGGAAAGGGATGAAGTCTCCGTCCAGCTTACAGGGAATGATAAGGAGTGGCGTGTTGTGCACCTGCTACTCGAGCTTCTCCTGTTAAACTGGCCCGTGAAATGTAGAGAAACATCATTATTTTAAAGCTTCTCTTGGTTTGGACTAGAGACTAAAGAAGATGGTTTTCTGCAACAGTCTGTTCTGGCAAAGCACCCGCCCCAGTGTCCTAAACCACAGAAGTGCACCGTCGCATGGTTCTGGAGGCTGGAGTCTGAGACTGGTTCCCTCTGCGGCCTCTGCTCATAGACGGCTGTCTTCTCCCTGTGTCCTCACATGGTCTTGCCTCTGCACCTGTGACCTAATCAACAATCCTTACGAGGACACCAGTCATATTAGAGTAGAGCCCACCCATGGGGCCTCGCCTTATCTTAATCACCGCCCTAAAAATCCTCTTTCCAAATCTCTGTACAGTTGTGTCCTAGGGTCCTGGGGGTTAAGACATCAACACATGAATTTGCGGGAGACACCGTTCAGCTTGTAACATTTCCATATTGATGAAAATGCATCAGTGTATTTTAATCAATTTAATGAATAGAAATCAATTCTAATTATTTAAAAAAAGGTCACTCATATTCCCTTTTAGGCCTGTGTTTCGGCACAGAGGCTTTCCTCCCTCCTTCCTGTTGTTTCCAGTCAGCCCCCCACCTCTGCTCTGGGCCCACGTGAGCAAAGCCTCCTTGCAGGGCTTGCTGTGATGCACGAGGCCCCTGACACAGGTGCGGGGGTGAGGGTTGTGTCCTTTCTTCAGGTACGCGGGACAGAGCGTTAATGAGGAATCTAGAGAAATGTGGGGCCCACCATGCAGGGCCCTGTAAGAGAGGGTCCCTGTGACTCCAGCTGTAGCTGGCTCCCCGTGCCTTGCTTCCCTCGGGAAGAGGGGGCTGATCGGTGAGAGCTCCAAAGGGAACAGTGGTGCATGGGGTCCCCAAAGTGGGGGCAGAGAGATGCAAAAATACAAAAGGAGGACAGGAGCTGCTGGTTCTTTTATTCTCCCTGCATTCAACTCTGCAAGAGAATGGAAATCTGAGGTTAACGTGGAGATTTATACCGTGTTTCAAAAGCTGGGAAGGGTAAGAAAGGATTTTTAGGAAGGATTTCTCTTTCCAAGATTTGCTTACAAGGAACAAAGCAGTTGCCTGATGAAAAGTATTGTGGGAACTATTATTATAAATTCACCAAGAATAATTCTAAGATATTTCTACAGTCATATAAGCCTCAGAGAGAGAGGAAAAAATTAGAGCTGTTTAGATGGCTCATTTTGGCAAAAATAGTCAGGTAAGTCGTTGAAGGCTGTTGAAAGAGCTCAGGGAATATGCCTTCAAATATGCCTGAACTCAATGCTATTCTCTCTGGAAATAAAGCAGCTGCCAAGAAGATATTGATTAGGCTACAATAGCCATGGTGAGAAGAAAACCTTGCAGTCTGTTTGAATGCTCCCAATAAAAGTGACAGCCTGATTAGGGACAAGGGAACTCGAAAAATCAGCCCAGAGGGAGAGAAGGGACTCAGTCACCTGCTCACACTTTGAAGTTCACACGTCGACGCAGCCACTCTCAGTACTGGTGTGGCTAACGTCTCATTTCAGTGACACATATTTATGTGGAATATCACAGGGGGGAGAGGGATTCGAGCAGATATCAGAAAAGAAGCTGGGGCCGGGTGTTTTTTAGGACGGTCTAGAAGCGAGGAGAAAGACAGCCCTTAGGCTCTTCTCATCTGTTTCTGGCTGGAGGAACTGGGAAGTAGCCACAGGAGACCCTACAGGAGAAACGCTTGCTACTCGTTCTCCTTAAAAAAAGATGCTCATTATTTGCTGAATGAGAAATGCACACATGCCTGTGTCCGTATTTCTCATCTTTATAAAGACACCAGTCATATTGGATTAATGACCTCACTTTAACGTGCTCACCTCTGTAAAGACTCTGTTTCTAAATAAGGTCACATTCTAGGGGGTTAGATTTTAATCTGTAAATTTGGGGTGGGGGAAACCATCCAACCTGTATCAGGGAGACATAATGTGTGCTTCAGAGAACAAAGTCCATTTCCTCCTCTTCGGAGCCTACCAATTTCTGCCTCATCACTTTTGACTTCCTGTGTAATGGTGGTTATAAAACACCCTATAAGACAGGCCCCGTTGCCGCCACAGAGCGCTGCGCTCCTCCCTGAGGCCCTGGGCAGCGCTGCCCGCCTACCTGCCTGCGCTGATGTCTTCTCCAGGCCACAGTGGTCTGCTGTGGCCGGTCTCTCCAGCTGTTGAGCTTCTCCCGCGCTTCAATAGTAAGTCACTTGTAGTCACCACAAAATGGACTAAGAGCAGCACTGCCCTGTGATTTCAATATCTCTGAGAGATTTTAGACGTTAGACTCACGTGTGAGTTCAAAGGATCTGAGCTAAGGGAGGATGTCAGTGTGCTCAGAATCATCATTTCTGGCATATTCCACAGGCGCGTCAGTGATGTCCAAGTACGTCTATATCTTTCGGGCTCTCAAACCTGCCTTTGTAGGTGCCTACTACACCCCCCAAAGAAAAAGGGAAGAAATTATATATTAATATATGGTGCATTAACCTATAGTATTATAAAACATATTAGAAATTATATCTTCTATAAATGAATATTGTACTCTATGATTAACCTGCTGTTTCACATTCATGGATAAGAAAATACGGACTTGGTAACTGGTTTTTGAGGGCTATTGTGTTGAAGTGGTGCAATGATGATGAAAATAGGGACCAATGAAAGTATTAGGACTGTATTGGATTGAAAAGAATACAAGAGAAGGTCTGTTTAAGGATGTCTCACAAACATTCAAAGCTTTCTCATCAGGGAAAAACTCAAGGACCTCGTGGGAAAGGGGGCATCGTTTGACGGGACCCACACAGCCGACTGCATAGCCGAGTACTTTAAAACTTGATCCAAAGAGACTGGGACTGTGATCTTCTTCAGACATATTTAGCCCATAGGCAGACTTTCTCTGTGCCACAGCATTTAGGCAAGAAACAAACTACTCTGTGTGCCCGGATGTGTAGATGAGGCAGAGATAAAAGTAACCCAGAGAAGCAGAGGAGGAAGGCGAAGCTGTGAGATGTCTCTTTAAGGAGACTTTGCCTTTTGGTTATTCTGATAGTGGCTCAAATAAAGGGGAAACACTGTCAGTTAGGAAACTCCTAACTACTGCCTGAGAGTTCTTGTGTCACTCACGCATCACAGGGATTTGACGTAGCCCCAGATATATGTCTAATCAATGTTTTAAAGGGACCCTTGGAGAACATTCCTTAAATTCCTGTTATATCTGACTCTTCTTTATTGTCGGTATGCGATGGCATCATTTGCACAGAGTAAAAAAAAATTACAGAAGTTAGAAAAATCCATTAATAAAAGCAGTATTTCATGTTTCAAGCTATTTATTGTATTTTCTCTCTGCATTTGTTATGAGAAGTGGAGAGAAATTAGTAGAAGCAAGTTGGGTTCAATTTCCAGACTTGCTTGGCATCGTTAACAGAAGGTCAGTAATTAACTTCTGCATTGCGTTAAAAACAAATCATGAGGCGTCTACTAAGAGGGGAAGGTGAAGAGTGAAGAGTGTGCAGATCCATTAAACAGGAGGATGCCTACATTCTTGCCCCATCTTCAAATGTCACTTTGCAGCCCAAGAAAATATGTGCCTCTGGGGAAGTGGGTAAAGTCATCATATTTTGCTTGACTATGAATTAATTTCAATTAGAAACTTATTTTGAGAGAAGAAGAAGGAAACATTGTTAATTTGTCATGAAAGGTAGGGTCAAGTGTTTAGATATGACAGGGACCTAATTACATACAAAACAGGGTGACATATTCTTCTAGAAACTTGCTCTAATCTGCCCTTTCTTTCATGGCAGGTTTTGGTCGAAAGGAATAGCGTTTTAGCCTTCTATTATAATGAAGTGCATGCCATTCATCCTGGTGTGGCTGGACCAGAAAAGATCTCTAAGAAGAGCATATGGTTGATCAACTGTGTATCCCCTAAAACAATGTACTCCACCTTAAAAAGCTAGCTACTCAGGTAGACAGACAGGTAGATAAAAAGTTTGCATTATGCCAGTTAAATAGAATTTAAAAAGTGATCCATTAGGGTACTGCTTACATTACCCTAGACTATAACCTCACTGGTTCTAATTCTATTGGAAATAATGAAGAAACTATGGAAGACATTTGACTAAAACACGCAAGGAAATAGAGCTGTGGTTTTATAAGAGCAGGAGAACCATCTGTGAACGTTCCTAAAAACAGACTGATTCAATAAGACTGGGATGGGTTCAACACCTGTAAGTGTTATTAAGTCCCAATGAGTTGATACCATGCCAATGGGCCTTGAACCGCACTTTGAGGAAGAGTAGTTCAGCGTAAATCGCAGATTCTCAAATTTGGTTGTACCCTTTGAGAAGTCCTGTCTCCTAGTCCCCATCTTCAAGATACTGTTGTACTTGGTATGGGACACAAGCCTGAGCATCAAGGGATTTAAAGGATACTCTGCTTCCATATGCAGAGAAGTTGGAAAACTCCTGGTATGAGTAACATTCTATTTTTTAGAAAATAACAAGGATTGCTTCTCAGAGAAAGTGAGTTCCAGAGGCTATATTTTTCCAGTTGCCAGCTGAGTCATTACGATACTTTCAAATACTTATTTCATGTGTCTTCTGTTTTGGGTTTCTCATTGAAATATATTAAGTAAACTATGGAATTTTGACTTTATCAGTTTATTCCCTTCAACGATGCGTGGGTAGATGATTGGGGATTCGATGTCTCAGCTGGTAAAATATTTCAAAGAGAATGTCTAGAAGTCAAGCACTCACACAGGTGACTGGTGCAAGGATTTAAGGCGGGAATAGCGGCCTCAAGGAAAAGAAAAAAGTGGTATAATTTTCATTACCAAAAGTCCATTATTCTGAACCAGGCAAGAGCAGAAAAATAATAAAATATGAATGTGTGGATTAGCATTTTAAGGGAATCTTTGAAAGCTTTGAATGATTCAAAAATGTACAGTGACTACATTTCACATATTGATCCTCAGTTGGCTGCCTATTTAGTGATTTAGATTGTGAATCCTTTGTTAGAAAAGAAAATCACTTATTGAATTAAAACCTGAAAAATGCAGAGGTCTGAGGAAAAATTCCGATGACCTTAGTTTTTTTCCAGGGCTAATGGCTCCGTGCCATTTGAAGAGATATTTTATTATTTATAGATATTGGACATTTAAATGAGAAAGGTTTTTACACAATCTAAATACGAATTGTAAAGTATGTCACAAGGAGAAGGAAAATGTAAATAATTAAAGGGAAAAAAGGGCAGGGAAAAGAAATGAAACTAATTTATTGAGATTCTCCTTGTGGCATGAAATATGTATACGTCCTCTCGTTTAATGCTCTCAGGAAGCCTGGGCTACGGGCTTTATTATGTTGGTTTTACAGGGGATAAGACTGCTCGGTGACCTTGTTGGTGGCAGTAAGTGGTAGTTCTGCTTGGCCCCACCACACTGTGAAGGGACAAAACATAAAGGTGTGTATTCTAGTCAGCGTTCCACCAGAGAAATAGAACCAGCAGAAAATATATATTAAGAGAGTCATTGCAAGGAATCCGTTTATGTGATTAGGAGGCTGGGGTGGTGGGTTCAAAATCCTCAGGGCTAGTCGTTGGGAAGTTACAGGTTGCTAACTCTAGCAGGTGCTAAAGCCGCAGCCCCAAGGCAGAAATTCATCTGGGAAACCTTAGCTCTCCTCCTGAGTGAGCTCTTTTAACTGATTGGATGAGGCCCACCCTGATTATTTAGAATAATATCCTTAAAGTCCAGTGATTACGGGCTTTCATTGGATTTACAAAATGCCTTCACAGCAAGACCTAGATTACTGTTGGATTGACTGGAGCCTGGAGCCTGGATAAGTTGACGCATGAAATTGACCATCAGGGTGTCTTTGAATGTGGGGTTGTGGGTACAGGAGTCAGGGGAGGGGCTGACATGGGTGAAAAGGAGCTTCAATAAAAACTAGAAATGGAAAAGAGGTAGGAAAAAGGGAAAAGGTCATTTTAAAAAACAGAAATGGTTGGACAAAAGTGAAAATATTATTGGAATGAGATAAACAACTGCACAGTTTAAGTATGGGGGACACTGAGAAGGGAGTCCTCCCACCGCCCCTGCCCAAGAGGTCTTCTACTAAAAAAATCACCTCCTGCACTCTCGCCCTGCTTAACCGATGGTCCCTATCTCTGCTACCTCTTACATCAGGCACTGGACTTTGTGTGCATGTGGAAACCCTTCATTTTTAAAACTTGAACTCCAATAAACTACACTTAGTCTCATCACCTGGCCTTACTAATGCCCTTGGTATTTGCTCTTGTGCCTTACGGAGCAACTTGTATCTTCCCCACTCCTCCTTCACCATTCCCGTACTATGTCAGCTCACCTCCTACTTACCCCATCCTAACTCCCTTTTCCTCTCGACTTTCATAGACACCTGCCTCACACATCCCACAGCTCAGGATCAAGTTTATAATCTTTTCCCCTTCTCTTTAAATCATTTTGGTGGCTAAATTTGTCATCCTAAGTAATCAACGTATCGTACACCAACCAGTGTTACCGACACTTAAGTTAACCTAATTTATTCCAGTGGGAAGTTTGGGGTTTTGTGCAATGCCAGAGAAAATTGTGGGGCCCGAGTGGTCAGGTAGCAATACTTGCCGGAAGGGCAGCCTCAGGTGGGCGCTGGGGCAGCTCCGATTCCTCCCAGGAGCAGCCAAGGCCACCCCCCTTCAAGGCAGCTCCCTAACCCTCCACTCTGCAGGCCACACCCCCTCTGCCCCAGGAGAAACTGAGCCCTGGAGAAACTTCTCCAGGAGAACCTGAACCCTGAGCACTGAAACCCCGGACTCTCAGTGCCTTTCCTGCCATCTTTCCTCCAACCTAACAGGATTGAGCGCAAACCCTCATTCGTGCCCTTGATCTCCTCCCTCAGTTTGCTTCAAGGAACTTGATTTGTAAGTCCCTCTTTTTTTCTCCAAGGTTGTTAGCTGTTTTTTGTTTCTTTTCCTACTAGCTCTTTGTCACACCATTATAAAAATGGGCCCTGGTGTAGACTTCCCATGTGAACCTCACGAAGTTTATTTTGCCATATATGATTATCTTATTTGATTAATGGAGCAAATAATATGCTTCTGGGAGAAATACAAAAGTATGTCCACAGAAGTGAAATGTTCAAATCTAAATTAAAACAAGATATATTAAAGAAGATCATAGTCTTTATATATACATATATTTAAAATTTTTAAGTTAACATTCTTGTCCGGATTTGCATTAGTAAAATCATGAATCAGTATTAAGACATCCTTCTATTCAGCTCCATGAACTTTTCTGTTGGGAGGTCCTATGGTCATTCCTGTCCAATCAGACCTTTAAAATTTTTTTTAAGATTTTATTTATTTGACAGACAGAGATCACAAGTAGGCAGAGAGGCAGGCAGAGAAAGAGAGGGAGAAGCAGGCTCCCCACTAAGCAGGGAGCCTGATGTAGGGCTGGATCCCAGGACCCAGAGATCATGACCTGAGCCGAAGGCAGAGGCTTAACCCACTGAGCCACCGAGGCACCCCTTAAAAGCTTTTTTTAAATAAAATAAATTAATTAAATTTAGAGGAAGAATATCTTGCTTTAGTGAATGACATTTCAAGGAGTAAGTTCATAAAAAAAACATACTTCATAAAAAAAGAAATTAAGACTTGACAGTGACAAAGAAGTCAGTAAAACCACCATAGTAGACTTCCTGATAGCTTTGAGGTTTAAACAAAAGTTATGCAAAGTAGTCATAGCATTAATAGCGATCCTGATAGGTGTGTTGGACTTTTTTCCTTATCCTTTGTCCTTTTCACATTGATGTATTCGTTGTGTATCATTTCAAATTAATCAGGTTAGAGTAAGATTTGTAAACAAGACAGAAACTGTACTTAGTGTTTCAAAATTTATAGCTAGCTGGGTAATCGGTATATCAACTACATGATAAAAATTGATCTTAAGCCCTTTTTCCTAAAAACTTGCTGCAGATAAAACACCCTATCTCCCTGGCTTCTGTCATATTGATGGTTTGATTCAGAAAACACATCCTCTCGGCTAAAAATTGGCCAAATACATCAAGGAGCTATCAAACACAGCAGCTCTTTGTCTTTGGCAATGTCACAAAAAGTAACAGATGTTCAAGCAGGATTCTCTACAGAAATAATATGAATTAAACAGGATGAATATAACAAACACAATGATCTCTCAGAATATTATTTACAAGCTTGTTTTTATTTTATTTTATTTTATTTTAATCTTCCTGACTTGATTTTGCAGCTGCTTAGCCAATTAGAAATGAGAAGGCTAGGACTTAAATATCACTATGAAGGAATCAATGATCTATTACTCTATGGTAGGCTACCTGACTGGATAATAAGTTTGGAAGAATATTTACAGAATTTCAGTTACTCCATTACCATGAACATCCAGTCCTAAATAAAAATCTATATACCAATGCCATATTTTGATAGCCAGGGATTTTTGTTGTTGTTATCATTGTTCACTTTAGTTTTATGTGATTTCTTTTTTTTTTTTTTTAAGATTTTATTTATTTATTTGACAGAGCGAGAGATCACAAGTAGGCAGAGAGGCAGGCAGAGGGAGAGGGGGAAGCTGGCTCCCTGCTGAGCAGAGAGCCCAATGCCAGGCTCCATGCCAGGACCCTTAGATCATGACCTGAGCCGAAGGCAGAGGCTTAACCCTCTGAGCCACCCAGGTGCCCCATTTTATGTGATTTCTTAAAAAGAAAATTCAGTTAATGTTACAGTCAATTCAACCCAAATGCAATTTATTTATTAATGCTACATTAGTATTGGATGAATTTTCCTATTCATTTGCCATGAGCAGTACTATCGAAACTTTGAAGGGACAGGGACTCCAGATGGCCCACCACCCTCACCTTCGGAGGTCTCACGATGGCTTCTTATTTCCACTACTCCTTCCTGTCTTATTCCTGTCTTATCCATGGTTTCCCAGGTAATTGGATCATATCTTGTTTCTCCCTCTTGACCTGAAATTCATGTCTCAAGTCCTTGTGTCTTAAATGCAAAACTACTCTAGTGGACTCAACAATAGCATGCTAATTGCTGAGTGTTCACTTTCAAGGCTTATTTTATGAAACCTCTATGCCTTGTTTTTGCTTCTTACCCCGTTACGTATTCTAAATTAACTCCTGGAGCTGTGATGAGTTTCGCCACTACCTGCAGCAGCTAACTCAGTAACTCTGGCCTCACTCTTGCCCTCCCCCCGCCGCCGAGCCACACTGCAGGTGCGTGATGTGCAGAGTGACAACCTGACCAGAGCAGCTCTAACAGCCCCTGGGCTTCCTGCCGCATGCCAGAAGAAGTTCACCAGCTCCTAAGAAGCATGCTTTTCCACTAGCCAGGCCACTGTGATCTGTGTCTGCCCGTGTTTCCGTCCCATCTTCTCCCACTGTTTCTTACTGTCATTTACAATCACACTATGGCTTTCTCGAAGAGCTTGAGACTCCCTAACACAGGATTCCAGGCTTTCATAGCCTCCTCTCTGCTTTCTATCTGCCTGGGAGCTGCTTCCCTTCCCCTTCCTTGGCATGACTAAGTCCTCCTTCAGTCTTCAAAGATCCAATCAGATGGGACCAGCTGCACTTTGCCCCACACTCGTACCTGCCCCCCAGGATAGACCCCACCACCCCCAACCCCACAGGACCCTCTGCTCACCTCTATTGGCACCACCATGGAGCACTGAGAACTTCCCGTGGAAGTCCGCCTTCCCCAATAGCATGGGAGGTTCTTGACCTCACCCTTCAGCCTTTTGGCAGAGCTTAGCAGAAAACAGAGTAGAAACTCAAAGAAGAAAATGTTTGGGCACGAGATGGAGGTGGTGTTTGCACAACAGTGTGAATGTCCAAAATGAATGCCACTGAATTACTCACTTTAAAACGGTTTGTTTTATGGTGTGTGAATTTCACCTCAATAAAAAAGAAAAACTAAAACCCGCATTTGTCTAATTGTGCATTCAAAACATTTAGATTCAATGGATGAATAAAACTTAAATTCAGAAGGACACCGAAGCATTTTAGAGGTCAGAATCGACCAGTGGTATGGGGACTGTTGCAGAGTACACATAACCTCCTCACACTTGTTTGAATTTCCAAAGAACGCGGTAATAGACACCCTTGCAAAGCACAGCTCTGAATAAGGGATAAGATGGGAAATTTCCTATGTGAATTTATTTATCAGGGTGAGGTAATGTAGCAAATTACTCAGCCACATATTTGCTTTACAGCTAAATGAGCCAACTTACATAACAGCAATTTATAAACTCTAAAGTCCTATTCAAATCCAAACCATCTTTATCATGATTATCATAAGAATAGTAAGGAGAGCCAAACACTGCCCTCGCTGATACTCGGGGATTCTGTACATCGCAACACATACACACTTGCAGGAAAGACGTAATCCATTACACTTAACACGCATCATTATTTCAGAAGCAGCTCAGTATCCTGGTGAGAACACAGGAGTTGAAACCAGAAGACAGAGCTTTGAGTCTCAGCAACACTTTCTTTTGGACTCTAGACTGTGACTATATTACACATGCTCCATTGAGTCTTCAGAGAGTTACTGTGTCTCCTGTTATGTCCAATTGTTTTGTAAAATGTGAAGCACTATTCAAACGTTAAATAATCGCGGTCATTGAGGTCAGACAGAAAGCATAGCCCGTTTCATCTACAAATACACAAAAATGGTGGGATGTTAAAAGCATGAACAACAGAAACTAGAAATAGGAGACAGAAAAAACTTTCCTAACTAACTTCATCGTCTTTTTAATCAGCTGTGTTCACAGTTAAGCATTTTAAATTCACATTTTTTTGGCTATAGAAAAATTTGAGCTTCCACATAAAGAAAATCAAATGTAACTAATAATTATCCTTGTCTTTCTTTTCCTTTAAATTTTGTTTTATTATGATAAGAACCTTAATTCACTTTTTAGAGAAACAAAGTGAAGGGGTGATCTATGTGTCGAGTTACACATTAAGTGAACAGCGAAGCAAATCAATGTACTTTAGCTTCCATAAGGAACTACATTTAAAAGATTTTATTTTTCTCTCCTATTTCCTTCTTATGTGGAAAATAGTGTCACTTCATGCCAGATTGACTTAAGGAGTGCTTCTACAAATTTTAAAAATAAACAGAAAAATAAATTAAAGCTGTATTTTTGAATCCATGCAACTTTTTTAAGCCTCCATAACATATGTGTTATGTGTTATTTGAATGTTGATGGTATTCTACTGTCATTTCCATATGAAAAATGCTGAGCTTTGTATCTATTTTTGTGCCTTTTCACACATTGTAACTGGATAGTATGTTCATATAGATATTTTGCAGCCATAGCTTGAAGATTTGAAAATTTCGACCTCACTTAGAGTTTTATTCATCTGCTAGTGCAGGGAAAAAGAAAAAAAGAAAAGAGGAAAAAAAAAAACACAAAAAACTAGTGTTGAAATACCATTCCAATTTGAAATCTCAGAAAGAACACCCCCAAAGACCTGGTTCACTTATTCTATGTTGGAGAACTCTCTTAGATAGTTAATGTCTATTTATATGGTAATTGCTCCCCAATATATGTCTACTTCTTCTCCTTTCAGCTAGATTCCATTTTCACCTAATAACATCAGTCACTAACGTACTGTGTGAGTACAAATGATCTTCATGAATAGTGTTGGACAGATCAATAAAATGTTCAAGTTTGGCTTAAGCTGAATGCTTAACAGTTCATGAATTAAAATGAGATGAGAGAATACTTGTGGGTAGTAGGTCATTACTTTTCTTTCTGTGATTCTTTGGGAAGACTGGCCTCTCATTTGGTGGTAATATTTCCTCTGCTCTGCCCTTTGCCAGCTCCAGCCGGGCTCCTGGAGCCATCTGGGAACATGAGGAAATAATGGTAAAGAAATTCACAGCAATTTTCCCCACCTTTAGTGTATTGAACAAAAATGTGCACCTGCATTATAGATGAAATTGAAGAAGAATAAGAACAAGAAGGAGAAGAATAGGGGGTTTGGGAAGGCCTCTGCAAGGAGGAGCTATTGGAACTGAGGCCTGAATGAGGATAGAGCAGTAGCTACATGGGGAAATGTCTCCAGGAGTGAGGACATGTGATCCAAGGCCTGAAATCAGGAACTGGCATTTTGGGTGATCAGAAGCCCCGAGTGCCTGGAGAATGGTAGTGGGAAGACATCAGATCACTGAGCTTGGTAGGTAGAAGCCATAAACGTTGGGCCCTGTGGGGCAGGATAATAAGCCTACAAGGAGGTTTCATTAAACAAACAAGAAACTACGTCCCAAGTGCCTCGCAGAGTTTCCTGCGCAGATCAAGAACTTCATAAATGTGCAAACGAATGGCTTCAGCCCCGATTGTATGAAGTGTAGCCCAGGACTCTACAGCTCTGACTCGGGAGATTTTTAAAAGGGTCTCAGTCCCTCCCCCCCAGAGATGAAAATGGACAAGGGTGGGATGGCTGGGACATGATTCTAACATGCCGCCAAGGCTAAGAAGGACTTTTGTTATGTTATCATAACTGTCAATGATGAGAAAATGGACTTGGTTATTTCATAGCCAGGGCATCTCAGAACTCTGGCCACTTCCATCTCACACTCCTGGAATATCAAAAAATGAACCAATATCAAAACAGGGCTATAAATCTTGTGATACCTAATTTACAAAATTAGTGTTTGCAAGCTTAAAAAAGAAAAAGACAAAGAACAGAAAACTGAACTTCCATGGTCTCCATGATGTTTAGGAAAAATGAAATGTATTGGTGCCTCCCTTAGTAAAGAGAACTGCCCCTCTCCCTCATAAGGCAGAGCAGGAGAGGCTGGGACTTGTGTCTGCGAGGAGGGTGGGTCTCGGTGAGAGGGAATCAGGGCCTTAGCCCTGGGCAAACCAATGAGCAGCTGCTTTTGTTTAAGAAGAGATGCCCCAAAGCCCCAAAGCTACGGGTGATAGTCCAGGCACACTGGGTGCCCCAGATGTCTTTCCTCCCTCCCTCTTCCCTAAACTCTTTCCCAGAGTTTAGCTTGTGGGATGCTTAGGCCAAAAAGCCTGGGGATTCCAAGTTGACCATATGTGGTGCTGTGGAATGTATGCTTGTCTTCCCCCCCCCCGACACACCCTATTCATATTTCGAAGCCCAGTCGCCACTCTGATGGCAGTTGGAGCTGGGACTTTCTGGGAGGTCATTAGGATTGGGGAGCTCAAGGGGATAGAGCCTCCATGATGGGATTGGTGCCCCTTTCTGAAGGACCATGAAGCCTAGGGCTTGCTTTCTCTCCACCGTCTGAATCCACAGCTGTGTGGTCTGTGAACCAGGCAGTGGTTCCCCCCACCCAGTCACCTGCTGGCGTCTTGAGCTTCCACTTCCAGCCTCCAGAACTGTGGAAAATAAATATTTGTTGTTTAAGCCACCCTAATTACGGCATTTCTGTTTTGCAACCTGAACCTAAGACAAAAGGCATGAGAGAAAGTCTGCCTCCCCAGTGCTTTGGGGGCGTCTTCATGAGGTCAAAATTCACCCCTGTGCTCCAGAGTCAGTCTCTGCCCTGCAGACTTCCTCCGTGCCCGGCCCCAGATCCCCACAGATTCCTGCTCTGCTGCCAGCGCGGAGAAGGCTGGGCCACGTCACAGAGTGAGCCTCAGCAGAGGTTACCAGACCTGCGTGGGAATGCAGGCCCCACTCACTGACCGGAGCTCAACCGAAAACTTTTAAAGACTTGGACCAGAATACAAATGTAGCTGTGGGTCTAAATGAGGCTTTCCAACTCCAAGTGACACTGTGGTCTTTTCCTTAACAACTAATTGTCATCTCGTCCCAGACCTCATTTTTAATGTTTTTTGCTGAGAATGCTGTACCTAATCCTTCTCCAGTGTTTTGTTTTTCCAATGGGCTTTCCACGGGTACTGAAGTTCCACTCTCCGGCTGGTCACGGGCACGACACGCACATCACCAGCATTTGGTGCTCAAGTGTTGGCGAAGGTCAAGACACAGCAGCTTCTCTCCTGCACTTTGTTCCCAGGCCTTGGGAAAAGCTACTCTGCATCTCTTGCTTCCAGACCCCACAAACTAGCTAGTGCTGTTCCAACACCTGAATGGGCAAGCCTCAGAGTGGGGGAGCTTTAGTGTGGGGAGCACATCGCAGTGAGTGATGTTATCTTCCTCTCAAACTCCATGATGTCCCTCCCTGTGTTACCCTCCCCCAAGGCAATGGTAACCATGGCTTTTGTCTGCAAATAGAATCATTCATTCACCCCCCTATTAATCTCTTAAATCTTCTCTATGATGCATTTTTAAAAGTTATTTTTTATTATATTTGACAGAGAGAGACAACAAGAGAGGGAACACAAACAGAGGGAGTGGGAGAGGGAGAAGCAGGCTCCCCACCAAGCAGGTAGCCCGATACGGGGCTTGATCCCAGTACCCTGGGATCATGACCTGACCCTAAGGCAGAGGCTTAACCGACTGAGCCACCCAGCCACCAGCCACCCACCCACCCTCTAGCACATAATTTTATGTTTTCTCTTAAATCCCATCTGCAAATATTTTAGATTATCCTGTATCTTTTGGAAAATTTTATGTCACTGTAGTTGCTTAAAGTTTTATTAAGTCGGTCAACTCAGTTAAACAGGTCTTTTTTTAATCTTCTATATGATTCCTATTTTGCTTTATGTGTAAGTGCATACCTTGTCGTTTTTTTCTTAATCTCTAAACTGCTTTAAGTTTTTTGGAAGTAGGAGAGAAATATATCCTCCCCGCCCAATTTTTTTTTAATTTTAATTAACATGTAATTTAATATTGATTTCAGGAGTAGAATTCAGTGATTCATCACTTACATACAACACCCAGTGCTCATCCTAACAAGTGCCTTGAGAGAAATTCATCCTAAATAAATACTGAAATAACAAAATAATTTCAAAGCCAATCTTTCTGATGTTGGACTAATATCCATTATCCCTATTCTTTCCAAAATAAAAAATCAAATGTATTTATAACTCTTTAATACTAGCCAAGCTCATGTAAGAGTTAGCCACTCTTTATTAAATATGACGTGCTTGCAATGTCCACAAAAGCCAAACTATGAAAAGAGCCCAGATGTTCATTGACTGATGAATGGATAAAGAAGATGTGGTATACATACACATATACCTAATGGAATATTATGCAGCCATCAAAAAATAGACTCTTGCCATTTGCAATGACATGGATGGAACTAGAGAGTATTATGCTAAATGAAATAAGTCAATCAGAGAAAAACAATTATCATATGATCTCACTGATACGTGAGTAACAAAACAGAGGCCCATAGGGGAAGAGAGGGAAAAATAAAACAAGACAAAACCAGAGAGGGAGGCAAACCATAAGAGACTCTAAATCATAAGAAACAAACTGAGAGTTGCTGGAGGGGAGAAGGGTGGAAGGATGTGGTCATTAACTGGGAGATGGCCATTCCAAAGGGCATGTGATGTAATGAGGACTGGGTGTTTCATAAGACTGTTATATCACAGACCTGTACTCCTGAAACCAATAATACATTATATGATAATTAAATGAATTCGAATTTTAAAAATGTTTAAATAAAAAAGAATGTGCTTACACAGAATCATACATAAAACAAGTTTGTGTTTTGACTGGTTGACAAAAAGGATAGCCAGAGGCTCACCTGAACTCAAGAATAATGGTTCTGTATTTGCAAGTTCAGCCCCTGTGGTGACTTTATAGGACATAAGTACCGAGAATAGTGAGAATCGAGTGTACCTACGAATATGTCCAACAAAAGATGCCTAGAATGTCAGGAAACAGTTAAAACAACGTTAAGGAATTTAAAGTAGGTTCAATATTTTGAGATATATACCAGGGTTGTGTATGATAAGACTCAACCCAACAAAAAATGTCAGATCACCACAAATTATCTGTATAGGTAATAAAATCTCCATAAAAACAACTTTTTAGATGGAACTCGATGAGATGTTTCCAAAATGTACATGGAAATGCAAAGATCCAAAAATAGGCAAAGCGCTCTTGAAGGACAAGACTGTGGGAGGACTTAACTGCCATAAGAAAAAAAAAAAAGCAAATTCTAAAGCATATGTTCTGATGCAAGGGTAGACAAAGGGACCAGGGAAATGACACAGGCATGTGTGGAGCCTGGATTTGTGGGGTAGGTGGTGCATCAGAACAGTGGAGGACAGTTAGTCCTTCCATAAATGGGGTGGGGACCCCATCCTCATCCTCAAAGACAAAAAAAAAAAAAAAGAACATCCTCAAAGACAAAAAACAAAGAACTTGAACCCTGTTGCATTTCACTCATGGAGAAATAATTCCACATTGATTATGAATATAAACTCAACACACGCAGATAGACACAAACATGAACTAACTAAACAAACAAATATATACATTTAATTAGGATCATAGAATATCTCCATAATATCAGAACAGAAAAATATTAAACACAATACAAAAAAATATTCACCACAGTGAAGAATATTATAAACTGGATGACATTAAATGTAAGATTTCTTGTTCACCAAATTTCAGCATTAAAAGAGTGAAAAAATATTATTTGCAACACACATAATCACAAAGGTCTAGTTCCAGAATATATGGAAAAATTCTTCATTTCAATGGAAAGGACAGAAAAACCCATGAGAAAATGAGCTAAAAATCCAAGCAAGCATGAGCAAATATAATGGTATGTAAAAAGGGCTATTCAAATGATTCAATGGCCAGTACACACGTGGAAAGATACTTAACCTCATTAGTGACCAGAGAAATATCAATTAAACAACAAAATTCACTGTCTACCCACAAGCATGTCTAAAATTCCAACCACCAGGAGATGGCAGAAACGGGGGACCACAGAAATGCTCATTGATTATGGAAGTGGAAATTGTTATATTCATTGCAGAAAATAGAAAATATTGATAAATTGAAGATGCTAGTCCTTATGATGAAACAATTCATTCCTCAGCATATTCTCTCTCTCTCTCTCTCTCTCTTATATATTTAATATAAAATAAAAATATTTTATTATTTTATTTCTCTCTCTCTCTTTTTTTTTTTAAGTTATCCTAACACATGTTCAAACAGGAACTTTCTTCAGGACTACTGCAAATGGGTTATTGCAATATGGAAGATCAGACTCAACTCCCAATTACAGGAAAGACAGCTAGGGATTAAGAGCCAACTAGCACAGTAGGGATCAATGATGGAAAATGACTAGGGGGGACATCAAGAGTCAGGGGTTCTTGCTAAAGGCAAACCAAGAACTCAGACATCAAATGTTTGGGATAAAGAAATTCACTAGTAACAAGGGTGATCTGCTTATGAAAATTGGGGAATTCTAGCTAAACTGATTAGCAGGATTCTTGCTAGGACTCAGCTAGGCAGACCAAAGATGGGGGGTGGGGGTCAAGGTTGAAGTCCAGTTCAGAAGACAGCAGAGGAGCCTGATGGAAGTCTGGTCAAGTAGAGAGTCTTTGGTAATACCCAACCCAGGCCAATGCATATGTGCACTAGGAGAGACACACACATGAACATTTATAGCATTATTATTCATCATCTCCCAAATGGCAAAACAATCTAAATGTCAATCAACAGTAGCAGAATAAATAAGCGAGGGTAAGACATACAATGTGGTACTTTACAATGTCAAAATGAATGACCTATAATTAGATGAAACACTTAAATGAATCTCAAAAGCATAATGTTTGATGTGAGCAAATAGGGGCAGGTTGAAAAAATATCTAGGTATGATTCCACTTATATACAATGTAAAAGCAGGTGAAGCTATACTGTAGTGTTTAGAGATGTATACTTAGGTAGTAAAATGTATACTTAGGTAGTAAAATGAAAAGCAATGAATTGACATAACACTCAGGTAAGGGGTTACTTTTTGGAACTAGGAAGGAGGTTATGATAGGAACAAACCTGTGGTGACCTGCTGGCTTCCTCATGATGTCACAGTCCATGCGCTCCATGGTGGTCATGTGTGTTCACTCTGCAGCAGTTCCATATGCTGAATTGTCTTCTCTAAGGCACTCTTCTTAAGGAGTGTATATTTCACATGACAGTCGATTAAAACCAATCCAAATGTATTCATAAGCATTTAAAAAGGTATAATATTTAAAAATCAAGTTTTCTAATAGTTTTTGAAAGAAACTTTGGTAGTTGTTTGCCATATACAAATTAGGGATATTCTTGTTTTTTACTTCATAGATTTATTTATTTATAAATATTTTATTATTAATTATAAATATTTATAAACATTTATTTATCTATTTGTTTGAGAGAGAGAGTGCGTGCTCAGGTGGGGCAGGGGTGGCAGAAGGAGAGAGAGTCTCAAGCAGACCCCCTGCTGAGTGCAGAGCTCAGATGCTGGGCTGGATCTCACCACCCTGAGGTCATGACCTGAGTTGGTCGCCTGACCAACTGAACCACCCAGGTGCACCCAAATTAGAGATAGTCTTTTTATTTTTTTAAGATTTTATTTATTCATTTGAGAAAGAGAATGAGAGAGAGAGAGGATGAGAGAGGAGAGGGTCAGAGGGAGAAACAGACTCCCCGCTAAGCAGGGAGCCCGATGTGGGACTCGATCCCGGGACTCCAGGATCATGACCTGAGCCGAAGGCAGTCACTTAACCAACTGAGCCACCCAGGGACTCTAGAGATATTCTTAACTATGGTGCCACCCATATCTATTTTTTCCTAGTTTTCCCTATGTGCATATTATATTGCAGTGTTTAGTTTTCGGGCCTTTTTATTTTGTTTTGTTAAGTAAGTTTTACTTCCAACATGGGGCTGAATTTCCTGACCCTGAAATCAAGAGTCACATGCTGACTGAGCCAGCCAGGTACCCCCCTCACACTACACTTTTTAAATGTTAAAATTGTACTACCTTTTGAAGAGAGGGCCTAAAACTCCAGGTTTCACGCTTCTAGCCAGGAGTAGAAATCACTGTCTTTCTGCAGTTCCAAAATATTTTCATTCTCACCTACATTCTATATCCCCCAAAATTCAATAATGACTTTGTTCAATCTTGTGAGACAAACCTAGTCTGACGAGCAATCTTTATGTCGATCAATTCAGTGGTTCTGGAAGGGCCTTGAAAATAAACGGGTAGCCTTTTGTCTGATTGCCAGTTTCTAGAATGTGCCTAAATTCTGCCAAGATCAATGATACCTTGTATTTTTGAAACTGGGAATAGCTAGCCATATTCTTTGACCTACTGATACCAAAAGTTCGCCTAAAAGCATTGTCTCAAGTAAATAGATCCATTTTAGTTAAAAGGGGTTACATGTATATTTTCCCCTAATGGATACTTTTATTATGCTTTTGGGAAATGCAAACATTGATGGAAATTCTTGTCCAGATAAGAGTGGCTTATCCTTCAGATTCCAGAGAAGACTTTACCATCTTTATTCTTTAGGAATAAATAGTTCCTAAGACTAAAAAGCCAGGCACGTTATTCTGTGACTCAAGCAGTCCAGTTAGTGCTCTAATCCATTGTCCTAATTCTCTCTCTCAAAAACAGTACATGGATATCTACCAAGGGCAAGCATTATGGTAGATTTGGGGCACAAAGAAGAAGACAATATAAATTCATAAGTGTTCATTTGAAATGGGAGCCTGGTGACCAAGAGGCCTCAATTCAGGAGAGAGACCAGCACAGTTAATGGGTAGGTTTGACCTTTCAATCTCTCACTTTGAGAAGGTGAGAGGTGAAGGTCATTTAGGAAGAAGAAGAAAAAAGTTGAGCCTCATCATGATTTTTTTATTTGTACTTTTTATGTATTTCGATGAAATACAGTTTAGGAGAAGCACATTTCCCTTAAACCTCCACCACTATTGCATTTTCCAGGCAGACAGCACATTAAATAATTTTTATAGAACAGAGGTATGAAAAATGTATTTTTTTTCTGCACTACAATATAGTAAATACCAGAAACTCTAATGGCTTGATAACAAGGCTTCCAAAAATTAAAAACCAATATGCTTGAAAAGGAAAACATTACAAAAGGAAACTAAAATAGAAGGTTTATCAAAAACATACTTTGCAAGCATGCTTGATAGAAGGAGGGGACAGAAGTATCCTGATAAATAGGAAGGATCATCTTCAACAGTGTAGAATGTTCTCACACTTCTTTCATACTTCATGGGATAACTTCAAGCCATGCTCTTTTTAGTTCTTCTGTGTCTCTATTATCTCAATGTCAATGGAAACTATTTTGTGTATATGGATCTTGCCCTCCTTGATTTAAAATTTAAGTGCCTTTAAAAACCGGATAGTAAATCCTTTGCAAATATTTGTAAAGAGTAAATGAAACCCTAGTTTAGTGAGGTTATATGGATTTTTAACTTGATGACACATATGATAACTTTGATGTTGAAATTTTAAACACTTGAACATTAAAGTATATCAGATCATTGTCGCTATAACAAAACTGCAAGTATTAAAATCCTCATGTTACAAATGAGTGAGTTGAAGCTCCAGAAGGTTAACCAAGTTACTAAATTACCCAGGCCAGGAGGACACAGAACGGACATAGCAACCCAGACATGTCTGACAGCAAAGCCTGAATGCTAACTACAAAAAATGCATACTATGATTTTTGAAGAGTAACACATCACTACTAACAATGATCAGAATGGGATTCAGGATGGTCTTCCTTTGCTTTGTTCACTTTACACTGTTACACTATCGATGGTAACAGAGTCACTCTTAGTGCAAACTGTTACATTATAAGTATTGATAATATTCCGAAAACTCGTGTCTTAATACTCCTTATATATGCACTTTGGAGGTGGAAGTGAAACCAGTTATGAGGACTCTGTCTGTAGCATTACCCACGGTACATCAGTAATAAGATGAACCCAGTACACACTGTGCTGAAGGCTATCCAGGAATTTCCCACTGGCCTGAAACAATTCCATAGGTTAACTTACTTGAAAAATACCAAAGTGCTAATTTTATCGCATATGGTGGAATCATCTAGATATTGGATTTTAATGCAATTTTTTTTTCTTTATTGCTGAGGCTCCTATTTAAATGGGAGTTTTTACTGTGGTGAAGAGAAGTCACCATTAACTTATTAATGATTTAGACTTTACTTTCCCTCAGATATCATTGTTTAGGTTAAGGTACGTTGATACTCCATACAATAAAGTACAATGATATACTGACAAGAAAGTTTCTCTCTTTAACTTTGCACTTTTAAAATACATGGTTTTTATGATTATAAAATTAATTCGTAGCAATTGTTTCTTTTTTTTAAAGATAAAGTATAGGGGCGCCTGGGTGGCTCAGTGGATTAAGCCTCTGCCTTCAGCTCAGGTCATGATCCCAGGATTCTGGGATCGAGCCCCACATCCGGCTCTCTGCTCAGCAGGGAGCCTGCTTCCCCCTCTCTCTCTTCCTGCCTCTCTGCCTACTTGTGATCTCTGTCTGTCAAATAAATAAAAATTAAAATCTTTAAAAAAATAAAGATAATATATATATATATAAGAAAACAAAATGTTCTAGAGGCTACAATTGCTAATATGTTAATACATTTCTTTTTATTCTTTCATATATATTTAACTAAGTTTATGTAATATTGAAACTGTATGTTTTTCAGCCAATATTCTATTATAAACATTTGCATTGCCATTAGCATTATTAATGTAATTTTTAATGACTGTATTTTTATGGATTTACAAAATATGCTAAAATGACTTCTATTATTTCCATTTTTAAGTTTTTATATATATGGATGAAATATAAATATAGGATGAATATAATTCTATACACATTATACTCATTTTTTTAAATAATGCTCTGATAATTTTCTAGATATGGAGTTATTGAGATAGCAAAGATAGGTATCTTTAATAGTCTTGAAATATTTTTCTGAGTAATTTTCCAAAATCTTAAAAGTTCCTTTAGGGGAAAAAAAACAAACAAACAAACAGTATTTCTTTCTTTCCTCAGAGTCCTATAAGGATCTGGCACAGAATTGGTACTTAATAAAGATAATTTTAGAGCTGAACTTACTGGTATTGTTTGAGAAATTGAGCCATTTTGTAGTCTTGCCAGAAATGCTAAAAATACTATCATCACAGCTTTGAAGATACTCATTGTCAAACACTTCTAATTTTTTTTTTTTTTTTAAGTAGGCTCCATGCCCAACATGGAGGCCAATGTAGAGCTTGAACTCACAACCCTGAGACCAAGATCTGAGCTGAGATCAAGAGTCAGATGCTTAACCAACTGAGCAACCTGGGCATCCCAAAATATTTTTAAATTTTAAAATTAGTATTTTATCATTTCATTTTGTATAACCCTTGCTTAACAGTGAGAGTGGACATTTTTATGTGTTTGTTACCTACTTGTGTTTTTGCTGTGACCTATGCCATTGTACATTTGAAAAATATTGGCAAAAGTTTGAGGGGACAAGTTCTGGCCCGCATTCCCTGCAGACTTTTGGCCCAATATTGCGAAATGTAGCTACCTTACACATTTTGAGCAAAGCTCCCATGCTCCCTTGTCTCTCGGCCATGCTTCTCTCTCCTAGTCTGATGCACAACTTGAGGGTTGCATTCTGGAAGAAAATGGGATGCAAAGTTCACATTAATAAGTCATGCATTGTAAGGGCGTGGAAGGAAATACAGACTCCAGAAGTTGTGTATCCAATCAGGATTGAGTCAACTCCTTAGTTCATTTTTGCTATCGTTTAAGTTCTAGTTTGAAGTTAACAATTTTTTATGCGATTTGCTTTCTAGCTTAATATACAGCTCCAGGTTTAGAGAGTTGACCCTTGAAAGCACAGGTTTGCACTGTGTGGGTTAACTTATATGTGGATTTTTTAGAGTACAGTTTTATAAATATTTTTTCTTTTCCTTGTAATTTTCTTAACATTCTTTCTCTAGAATTTTATTTTATTTTATTTTATTATAGGAATTTTTTTTATTTTATTATAGGAATACATTATGTAATACACATAACATTCAAAATATGTGTTAATCAACTGTTTACATTATCTCCTCCAATGATCTTGCCATGCACAATGCTTAGATCATTCACCCCACAACCACTACCTGGCTTCTTTATAACCACCCCCCCCACACACACACACACACAAGCAGAGACCCTCTGTTATGTCAGGAGCACACAGCACACCTACCACCACCACTTTCTTGTCCTGTGGACAGCTGCCTTCAAGCATCTTTCAACCTTACCAGGTCCTGAATCTCCTGGTCATATGTCCTCAATGACCCCCACTCTCCTGACCTACCTAGCTTAAGTCTTATGATTACTCAATATAATCTCTTCCGTGCCACACTCTCATTCTTTTGCCCTCACTCTCCCTCACTTTATTGTTCACTTGACAACGTCACAGCCTAAATCAATCCACCATCTCCTGCTTGCATTGCTCTACCGAACATGGCAAAAGATGTATACACAACCATGAGGACTGAACTTGTCCTCTAAATTCACCACTGGGAACTCCAACTGGCCTTTGATGATTTCTGGCAACCATATCTACTTTTCTATTTCATGTACCTCCCCATTCTCTTCTTCTCTCTCCCCAAACCCCAAGCACCACTTTCTCATTTTTATTCTTGGCTTTCTATTCACTGAGGAAACCAAGCTTCAGAATAGAATCTTGCAAACTCCCACTACCACATCTATTCACTTTCCGGCATCTGCACCCACATACTTTGCGTTCCTGCTGTTCACATAGATGAACAAACCATGATCCCATCTTAAGGCTGTCCCCTCCATCTGTGCACTAGATTCCATCACCTCCCACGCACAGAGGGATGTACTTCAGTAATCCCTTGCTTTTGACATAATCACTTAATTAATGTTGTTATTGGACTCACCCTGCACCCCCCTGCCCCCCACCAACAGCTACCACCACATTTCTTTCCTCCCTTGGTAGCGAAACTCCTCAAAAGAAACTACTCTAAACTATAAAACTCCTGGGAAATAACATGGGAGAAATTCCAGATGACTTTGGTTGGGTGGTGATCTTCTCAATACTATGCCAATAGCACAATCAATGAAACTTTATTAAAATTAAAAACTTCTGCTGTGAAAGACTATCAAGAGAATGAGGAGAGAAGCCACAAACTGGGAAAAATTACTTGCAAAAGACATCGGTGATTAAGGGCTGTTATCCAAGATATACAAAGAATTCTTAAAACTCATCAGTATGAAAACAAACTGATTCAAACACAGGCAAAAGACCTGAACAGATACCTCACCCCTAAAGTTACACAGATGGCAAAAACAATAGGAAAAGATGCTCCACATCAAATGTCAGTAGGAAAGGCAAATTAAAACAACAATAAGCTACCACTACACGCCCCTTAGGATGGTGAAAATCCATAGCACTGACAGCACCAAATGCTGACAAGGTTGTGGAGCAACAGGAATTCTCATTCATTGCAGGTGGGAAAGGAAAATGGGATAGCCAGTTTGGAAGACAATTTGATTGTTGCTCACAAAACTAAATACGCTGTTACCATATGACCCAGCCATCATGCGCCTTGGTACTTCTCCAAGGAATTGAAAACATGTGTCTACACAAAAACCTGCACATGGATGTTTATAGCAGCTTTGTTCTTACTTGCCAAAATTTGGTAAGTAATCAAGACATCCTTCAGGAGGTGAACAGATAAATAATCGTGGTGTATTCAGAAAATGGAATACTGTTCAGTGTTATAAAGAAATGAGTTACAAAGCCATGAAAAAAACATGGCAGAACCTTAACCACATGTTCCTAAGTGGAAGAAGTCAATATGAAAAGACCAATTATAGTATGAGTGTGACTATTGGACATTTTGGAAAAGGCGAAACTCTAGAGGCAGTAGAAGGATCAGTGGTTGCTAGGGATTGAGGAGAGGGGGAGATGAAAAGACATAGCACAGAGAATTTTTAGGGCAGCATAACTGTTCTATATGATACTTATGCTCTTTTGCTTAGTATTTCCATATTAGCAATAAATCAGATTTAATTTTAGAAGTTCGGATTTTATTTGTTACGAATACATCCATCCTCCATCTCAGTCCCTCTGCTCTCCCAAATAATACAGGTTTCTTGCTAGACACCAGCACCAAACTCTGATCACAGTTTTGGACCATGCTTGCAGCCATGTAGGGGCATCTGAGCAGCTTTTAACAACCGAATCTGAGCAGGAGTGATGTGCATGCCTTTTTGCCTTTCATCTTCCAATGATTTACTGAAGACAAATGTGGCAACTTTGTTGAAGATCACAAAGCCACAAAATAGAAAGTCCGAGTTTTTGAATTACCTCTTGCTGGGAAAGCTTCCTTGTTGAACAAGAACATCTATTTCAAACTTCATATGAGAGAAAAATAAACATTTTTCGTTCCGAATTAGGGATTTGGGGGTTTCTATCCTAGAACAGCTAGTATTGTCCCAACAAATATGTCATTCTCTAACAAAGTCAAATGGCTTTTGTTGACTATAACTGATGAATCTAGCTTTCTGTGGAAGTCCTTAAATTAAAACATTTTCATATAATATTGTATGTAAAAAAATTAGAATAAGTTAACAAATATCCATATTGTTTTATGCACCAAGCTTTATAACTGTCAGATCAGTCTTCCCCATTCCTTCATATGCCTCCATTCAGAAAATTTGTTTTGCATATATAATGAAAGAAGTAATGTAATGTATGTTTGTGTTTTATAACAAATGTATAAACTTTGCTAAATTTGAAAACCTCAGATAATAATATTCTTATAACCAAATGCTTTTTTAAATGGAATTTATTAGGTTAATCTCATTGAAAACAGTAAAGCTCTTCTAATTCCAGTTATCATCAACTCATTGTTTACTTCCATGGGCAAATTTGGCAATCATTCAGGGAGCAGGATAGATGAATTTAAAAACTCCACAAAATTCACACAGTACTTTGTGTCTGAAATAGTTTTCCTAACACAATACTAAATGATTTTTCAACTTTGTGCTTTTCTAATTATACTTTAAAATATTCCACTAGTCCTCTCTTGCTGCATCATGACTTTGAAATGCTAAAGCCACCATCCTAAAATATATTCATATTTGTGTATAAAATTCTGTTTTTTGAATGATCCTGTGAGATACTATACCCTCAGTTCTTATGTACGAGCAAATCTCAGCTGAGCAATGACCAAGGTTTCAGATAGTGCAGACTGTGGGTAGAGGGGACTGCTGAAGTTTCTGCTTTGAGACAGCATCAGCATCCCGTGAGTGGTCGATTCAGCAATATTAGTGCAAAAGCCTCCAGAATGCAATTTAGGGAACCACCTTTGATGTTAAAATTAGCAATGGGTATTCAAGCAAGTCCTGTCACTTCTTTGTGTGATCAAATAAAATGAGGGATTTCTTTTCAATGATTTGGAAAGTAGTTCCTGGCTTTGATATGTTGTGGTCCTGTTACTCTTATCTTAAGTTAATAAGGTATTTAAAAATTACTTTCAGCCTTTGCAATTAAGATGCCAAAGTTGTCTTTTTAATTTGTCAGTTTCCTTATGTTTTTTTCTCTTTGTATTTTACAGAAAGAATCCATATGCTTGACATTCTGCTATAATATTATCTGTCCTGATATTTCTTTGTGTATACGTGAATATGCTGTTAGAAATTTATGGTTTAATTTACTGTTGTCCTATGTGGAATCTTCGCAAAAAAAGGATGGAATCAAGTTGTTGATGTGCCCTCTCTTGTCAGAACAAAACCTTATGGGGTTAGAATATACACACCTAATTGCCAGTGTGTCAATTTCTCCACTCATTTTCTGACCTTGTAGCTTCTTCCACTGCATTTAAGGGGGTGTTTTCAATTTATTCGCTTCATGGGTTTCTCCATTTTCCTCACCCCTTTCATCTCTTCCGTGACTACCACCTTCTAGGCAACTTCTTCCTGCACCTGCCTTGTGTTCTGATGATTTCTCCCACATTTCTAGGGTTTGTTACCAATTAGCTTTCCTATGCCCCTGTTTTCTAGCCATTGAATGATTGCCTTAATTTTGATGGAAGAACTGATCTGTTCCATCGCACTTGCTTTAAGCTTAGTACAACTGATGTGTGTTCCTGTGTTCAAAATTCTGTCACGTTCGTGTGTTAGGGCTTCCTTGTTAAAAATCTGTGCTGAGGGGCACCTGGGTAGCTCAGTGGGTCAGAGCCTCTGCTTTCGGCTCAGGTCATGATCCCAGGGTCCTGGGATCGAGCCCCACATCGGGCTCTCTGCTCCGTGGAGAGCCTGCTTCCTCCTCTCTCTCCCTGCCTGCCTCTCTTGCCTGCTTGTAATCTCTGTCTGTCAAATAAATAAATAAAATATTTAAAAAAAAAAAATCTGTGCTGAAATACTAGTTCTGAAGTATAGATAATCAAGGTTCTCGAAAACATGTTTCACTTTTTGTGTATTCTAAGAAATTAGAGAAACAGCCAGTATCATATACATGATAGATATATATTTTCTAATTTCTTAAAACTATATATGTAATATATAGACACACATGTAGAGTTAAGCCTCACTATTGACGGGTTCCATATCTGTGAATTCACCCCCTTGCCGTAATGTATTTGTAACCCCCAATCAGTACTTGGGCTCAGTCCTTTGGTCGTGCCCAGACCAGACACTCGCAGGTACCCCGGGCACCCGAGGCTGTGCTCAGCCCGCCTGTCTCAGCCCCGTGCTGTCATCGACTCTCCCTTTTGCAGCTTATTTTCTGCCATGTTCTTCTCTAGCTTTGTGGGTTTTTATGTTTTGTTTTGCTTTTTGGTTTTTTAGGGGGTTTTTTGTTTTGTTTTGTCTTTTGTTTTTTTCCTTTTTTTGGTGATTTCACTCTTTAAAATAGCCCCCAAGAGTAGTGGTTGAAGCTCCGGCTAATGTTCTGTTAAAAGATAAACTGACTCTGAGAAACCAACCGAGGGTTTTGGAGGGGAGGAGTGTAGGGGGATGGGTGAGCCTGGTGGTGGGTATTAGGAAGGGCACATATTACCTGGAGCACTGGGTGTGGTGCATAAACAATGAATTTTGGAACACTGAAAAAATAAAATTAAATTAAAAAAAGATAAACCGAGGCATATTAAACGTTAAGGGCTTGTCTGAGCAAAACTGGCTTCCAATCAGGCAGCAGCAATCTGGAAGTAGTTAGGAGTTCCCCGCTTCCAGGAGACCAGGCCGACAAAGAGAGAAGGCAGCAGCACAGTCAGGAAATTATTGATTGGCTAGAGCTTAGAGCCTTGCTGGCTTTGTGTGATTGGTTACCCTTAAAGTTTCAATTTCATAACCTGGAGGCATTTACAGGCTTAGATTTTGGTTTCCTCAGGTAGGCCACTTGGCATGAGAGCCACATCCATCTAATGACCTCCTTGATTAATTAACCTAACAGTTCCTGAACACAAGTGGGCTGTGATGTGCCCTGGGTAGAAAATATGTGTGTTCGTTTCGCTTCCTTCAGGCATGAGTTACAGTGCTGCTGGCCTCAACTTCAATGCTGATGAATTGACAGTTACCTCTTGAACAGCAGAGTCCTGGAGAAACCATCAGCAGGCTGCTGAGTTCTCCCTTTTAAAACTATGTATCTGTGTGGCACTCACTTCTCTTCACGTATTTAAAGTGAAATAGTTTATTGCAACAGATTGATTCCAGAAACAGTTATAAGAATCTGTCTTCTATTAAACCATTAAAATGGCATTAAAAAGATTCATAAAAATGTAAACCAGTTCCATCCTCACTAAGTTATTGTTTGTTTGTGTAAACACAGATAATTTTGTTAAAATTGTGCATATGTTATCAGTTTATTTGTTATATGATTCATGTTAACATTTGCTGGACTGTTATTTTTAAATGTTATAAGAATTGTTCTACTACAGTGAACATTGATAAATATAACCAATGGTATGCTGGTACTCTGGTTCACTGGAAAAAACAAACAAATAAACAAACAAACAAATAAAATGAGGAGATGCTGATTGAGGTTTGCCAATTTCCTTGTGGTAAATACTCCAGTGCTATGATGGTAAACATCTAGTAACTATTTCTCTGAGAGAAGGTACATCATAAATATCTACATTTACGAGTGAAATGACAAATCCCTGAATTAGAACTTCGGTCCTTCACAAGAATGGCTTTTAAGCTGAATAATATATTGTTAATATTAGAAGATTATTTCCTCAACTTTTTTACACAGACTGGACACACAAAAACTCAATCTTCTTTATTAATACGTTCTTAAATCAACAAAGCAACAAACCAAGCCTTCCTTTGTAGCATTTGCCAATTGCTGTCGTGTAAATATTCCTGCCTCAGCCAATTTCAAGTGACCTAGCATCACCCAATAAGGAGTCATGAAGAGGTGCCTGATAGAGCACAACAGGACATAATATTTCTACTTTACAGAGAGCGTAGACATAACCTCAAAAGAATAGGTAATAGAAAAATGTAGTGAAATTTATTAATTTTGTTTGTAATGTAAATGATTTGTAAGTTTATGGATTTTAATTTTTAATCATGAATTTTTTGAAGACTGACTTGCAATTTTTTTTTGAAAATTTATCAAATGTTCTGGCCAGCTGGCTCCACAGCATTACTGAAAGTCTCCCTCTATGGGCATTTTCAAGCCACTGAGGGAGCTTACCAAATGCAAAGTTGGGAGTAAATGTTCAAAATTAGTTCTGGAGGGTCTGCTGGCTGGTTCCAGCACATCACTGGACATGACCCTCATACAGAGCAACTCTTTGAGGGTCTCCCATATTTTTAAGAGGGTTAGAGGTTCCAAGGACAAACTTTGAGAACTGTGGAGTTAGTGCTTAGTGAGTTAATTGGTTTTGAGGCCTGGAGCCAGTGTGAGGATTGATAATGATCCTGGAGAGAGTCTCAGGGTTTCAGAATGTGATTTCATTAAACACAGATGTCATACTTCTAGGATAACAGGCACAGCAGTATTTGACAGAGGAGGTGAGAACTCAAGGAAAAAAAGTGATGAGAAGTGAATTAAAGGGTTCTAAGTGAGAACAGGAGTAGAACTAAGTTGTTAAAAAAAGAAGAGATGCATTCTATTCATCTAGTAATGTTACTATAGTCCTTCATTTTTATATGGAAATGTTTGCTTCTTAGAGTGACTTTAACTTGTGTGGAAGACAAATACAAATGCAGCGTATAATCTATAATTGCAATGTGTAATTACAACCGCGTTCTAACATCTTGTTACAAGAGAGGGGTTTTGATTTGCTAAACATTTTGAGAAGATTGAAAGGCAAAGAGGTCAAAACTAAACCCAAAGACTAGAGGGAGCCAAGTTCATCTGCATAATAGACATTGGAGTTCTGAGGATAATATCCAGCAGGAAGAGCCTGGAAGAAGAAAGGCAGGAGGGCAGGGGAGAGGTGCTCTGAAGGACTCGGGTCTGCATGAAATGAGGCATAAGGTTAGGAGATGTTCAGTATGAAGTCGCCTTGTTCATGTCCCCTTCCATTCCTCCCATCTCACTCCACAGCCCTTGCATGCTGGTGTGCGTGTGTGCACTTGCGCCTGTCCTCTCATGTGCAGGTGTAGGTGTAGGGCAGAGTGTAGAGACGCTGCAGGAAGCTGGATCGCCCGAGGTTGGTAACTCAGATAACAGCAGAGAGATGACTCATAATTGAAACAACAAGTCCACAGAGGCAAGAATTTGGGATAAGAAAAAAAAAAAAAAAAGGAAAAAAGAAAGAATTTGGAACAAGCTTCTAAAGAACTCACAGAAATTTTAGGAAGAGTTTCGAACGTCCGGTGAATATGGAATGGATTTTTGGAAGGTATTCATTTTTTTGATTTCCAGAAGCAGAGCTACTCTTGTTTAAATCAAACTTTTGACATCTCTTATGTCTTAATCTGTTGAGGCTGCTAGGTACAATACTATAGACTGGCTTATACACAGTACACATTTATTTCTCACAGTTCTGGAAACTGGAAGTCCAGGATCAGGGTTCTGGAATGTTCTATGTCCAGTGAGGGCTTTGGGATTTTTATATGGTGCCTTCTCGCTGTGTCTTCACAGGGTGCCAGGGGCTAGGGAGTTCTGTAGAGTGTCTTCTTTAAAGCACTAACCCCACTGGTGAGGCCCCACTTCTGAATGCCATCAGGGGGCATTAGCATTTCAATGTATGAACTGAGTGGGGACACAAATACTCAGGCCATAGCCCCTCTATTTAGGGGCATTTTCTATTCATCTATCCGGGCTTATAAAAATAATGCAAATATTAATGCTTCATTAAATTGGTCTGATTTGATGAAATTAACCATTCAATATATTCTTTTTAATTTAATTGTGAAAATTTAATCTGCGCTTATTGTACTTTTAGATTTGCCTTTTTGAATGTAAATCTGGATTTACTCAATTGTAATTTAAAATCTGAGTTCCCCATACCTGTTTATTACTTTCTAAAGCCACATATAGGAACGTGTATGTTTGTGTAGCTATAGGTCTATGTATGTTACTGAGATCTGTGCACTTGTAGGAATGCTGATTTTAATGTGAGTTTTCCCTAAATATTAAGACAATGGGATGACTTCCACAATTTGTGCACCATTTGCCAAAACAGAAAAGGAATTCTAAGTTCAATGTCCTAGAAGCAACTTGCTTTCAATTTCCCGTAGTTTAAAACTAACAACTGCCAGCAGGTATCACCAAGCACATTTCAACTGTGAGACAGTATCAGAGAGATAAATAAAATCACTAAGGTAACCAGCTCCTAAAAACCCTGTGACTCATGAAGGCTTTTTCTCATAATGTCAAACCTAATTGTTTGGGAGACTGAAATCTTAAACTGCTTCCTTAAAAGTAGGATTCATTTTCCACTATTGTCTGTTTCCAAAGGTTCTAAACACACATTCAGCATTTGTTCTATATTGGTTTCTTTTAAAACTCAAAATAAAAGCAAAACACAATAGGTAATTTTTTCTTTCCTCTTTATTTTTGTATCAAAACTAGTCAAAGAGAGGTACCTTAACATGTGAGTCAAATTAGGTCACGTGCTTTCCTGCCACGTTAATAAAACAAGTGATACATTGGGAAATTGTGATGAAATGGGAAATTTGGACCCAGGCGGAACCAACATTGTACCCAATCTCAAATGTTTTATTTTTCTCACTACAGCATTGCATTCCTAAGTCTAAGATGTACTCCCCTCTGCAACCATTTCTCAATTATATTTGGCCCCTGCATCTCCTACATTGCCAGCTTTTCTCCCAGCCAGGCTACTCACACACAATATCAATCCTCACCTCTCAGACCCATACGCTCAATTTATCTGATACATAGCTGGCTTCAGATAGCTGTCATCTGTTGTAAATGAAGGCCCAGACGTGTGCACTGCTGACTACTCCCTAAAGGGTAGTAGCGGGCATAGCGGGCACACAAAACAGGTAATGCGCTTGTAGGTACAGTGCTGTGAGTGACTCCTGTTTGTGATCAGTTATCTGAGGCCACATCCCCGACGATTGTGTAACCTGACAATGGCCCCGTGTCTCAGCACTGCAGACCGCCTGCCAAAGTTTGCAAAAATACAACTAAGACACCTTTTATTTTCCCCAAACTGACATACAATGCTAGTTCATATGGGCCTCTAGAGCATTTTAAGATTAATGTCTGTGTACTTTTTAAGCGTTTGCGCTAATGCACAAGTTAACTGTTGCATGGACAGAGGGGAGATTATGAATTATATTTGCCATCTCCGACTGACAGAAAAGGAGGTTCCTTTTTAATGTTTTTATCTGTCACAGATTGCTGAGTGGTAATACATACAACGGTGGCAGTCTGATCATTTTCTGCAGCTTTCTGAAGCTTGCCAATTGCAAAATTACTCCTGATGCAAGTTAATAAATAATGTATGCACTGTTAATAGATCCAAAATCTTAAGTTCCTGTTAGAGAGAGAAATTGTGCCAAATCATCAGAGAAGTGCTATATTAAATTGGAGCGGGAAGGAAGCAGAGAGAGAAAGAGAGAGAGAGAAAAAAAAAAAAACAAAGATGTGTTTACATCATGAATGCTACTTTCACTTTAAGAATTAAAAGTAATAAATTGTAAGTTATCAGAAAATTTTGTTCCAAGCCTTGAATATTTTTATATAATATTGCCTTTTATTTCCCTTCTGGTTTGAAAATCAACTTTCCATATGCTCCGTAACTTTATGAAGGTTAATTTCAAATATCAGGGGTTTGCCTCTCTTTGTTTGTTTCCTGGGAGTGACTTCTAGTTTACTCTATTTTTAACCACCATTATATATATATTACAATTAATTTATATCATGTATATACATGTATCTCTAAGTGTCTTTCATCTCAATAGCACTTACACATCTCACAATGTTATATGCAATAACTATTTTATTTTTAAAACTCACAGGATCAACCTTCATGTATGCATACGTTTCTACATAAAAGGATCAGCAAACATCTCCTATAAAGGACTAAATAGTAAACATTCTAGGCTTTGCAGTCATATTGTCTCTGTCACAACATTCAACTTGGCTGCCATGATGAAATCAGAGTGCAATTCACAAATGGATTAGGGCGACTGTGTTTGGGTCTCCAGGTCATAGTCCGCCATCCCCTATCCTTAGGAAAACTTAATCCAAAACAAGCATATTCCAATTTTTTCCCATAATTCCCCAGGTCATTGTAACAATTTTTTTTAAGGCTTTGGGAATTCTGCTTTGGCTGAAAAAGTGTGTAACATGTTATACTTTAGAGGTATGAAGACACCCCAGTTTTTTTTCATGGATTCAGGTGGATTGCTCATGTACCAGGAGACCAGATGGAGTCCCTTATCCATCTGCATAGGTGGTCGAACTCCACGGTAGATTTGTATCTGAGTCCAGGAGGGGACCACCACCTATCCTCTTTAAAGCAGGAAGGGCAAGCAGAAGGGCAGCTTGATGTGTGCGCCCAAAGCCTTTCTTGCTTCTGGAGAGCAATAGTTTTGTGAGGTCCTGCCAGCGAGCAGCATAGAGACCCGCAAACAATGGGAGCTAGGTAGAATATGCACCCTTCTCTGCCCGTTTCCTGTTCAATGAGCTCCTTCCTGGGTTCCAGGTGAAGAGTTGACACTATTATCTCCGTGGAGAAAAGGATCAAAATGATAGATATTTGATCAATGAGTATATAAAAAATTAACAAATGTCAGTGAGGAGCATGCCTTTGACTGGACACAAAATGAAGTGCTTTGTATCTTTCTTTTAACCACTTTTCAATGCACTTTGTTTGATTTCAGCAACCCCAAGGGACTGCATTTCAAAATGGCTTTTTATCTCCTGTACCATATGAAACGCTCTTTGAAAGTCTAAACAAAATAATGTCACCTGTGTCTGTGTCACCTAGCTCTGCATTATCCTTGGAAAAGTCAAATGGATCTGCTCCCATTGGATGCCATTTTGATTCCAGGCTGGTGGCCAGTAATAAAAGGCATTTTCTCCAAATCACTTTTCCAACACACACCCAACCCCACAATGATCAACACATTTTATCTACTTATCTTTCATGTTACCCTCTGCTGTGATCACCGATGAATAATTTGCTTATTTGAATATTCAATGGAATTATGTTTTATATTAAAATGAAAGCAAACCATAAACACATGAACACTATCAAATCCAAAATGTCACACCCAGGATCTGTGGTCTGAGCAAGTCTCTCTCTGTTTCTCCAACTTGTCAAATGCTCATTTCACCCAGGGCCATCAGGCTGCAGGGAAATCACCCATTTCATCTGTGAAGAATGGACTTGCAAACGGCCAAGAGCATTGGTTATTGTCCTATGGCAGATTGTGTTGCAGATTAGACAAAATGTCTGCTGCATAGCCATGTGGACACCCAGTGCCATCACATCAAAGACATTCACCTTTGCCAGATCAGGGGGTACGGGTGTGCTGTGTTGTGACACATTGCTTCAGACCGTGCTTTCTATATTTTTTTTTAAATTTCTGATGATGTTTTCAAACTTCATATGTATACACAAAAACCTGAGAAAATATTTATAAGGTTACCTATCAATTGAATTCTGATCCCAGAGTACCCCTTGGTTTTCACATCTGTTCTTTGCCCCATTGCATGCCTCTCCTCTCCTGACCCTCCAGATGGCTCTCTGGTCCCAAAGTAGGAGTAGGAAAGAAGTACCATGGGCTGTGGGAGTAAGAGAGACAGAATCTTCCCATGTTCTCCCTTAAAAACATTTGTGAATTTGGAAAGGGCTCAAGGTCACCCTCAGGTTCAATGACTCAGCAGAAGGACTCACAGAGCTTGGTAAAGCTTTTGTATTCATAGCCACAGTTCAGAGATACCAATTACAATCAGCAGATGGAAAAAGTGAGTAGGATGAGGTCAGTAGAAACCAGTTGTGAAGATCCCAGCTGTGCTTATGTGTCCTCGCAAGGATGTGTGCCAATACTCATGGGGTATTGCCAACTGGGAACACTCACCACCCTGTGGTGTCCAGAGATTTTATTGGGACTTTGTCCCATGGACATGACTGACCACCTGCGTGACTAACCTGTGTCTCCTTTCCCTCCAGAGGTCAAGCTGATACCACATGACCCAAGGCTCCTACCTTGTTGGCATAGATCTTCTCTTTGAGGGTTCTGCAAGTTGTAGGCATCTGACATTCCTTGGGGAAGTCCCAGGTATCAATGTCTTTGTCACTCTGCTCATCAAGGTACTTTTCACTGACATATGTCATGCAACCTATTCCTTTTTGTCATCCCTTAGCTCTGGAACAGACAATCAGCCTGATTATTCTTCTTACATTCTGACTCTTGTTCTTACTTGTTTCATCATTTTCATTCGAGTTGAATTTATTTTATGAGAAAAATCAAAGGTGTTACATTTAAAGATCAAATTAAAATTAGGGCAAAGTAAATTGGCATCCACTATGTTTATCATATTTTTATATGTTTACACTTTTAACAAGGACAAATGCTGCCTTGGAAATGCTGCAGGAGAAAAAGCCTATAGTAGATTTCAAAGCACTGAAATGTGGAGGGACAGCAAATAGTAAATTTTCCTTCTTCAATAACTCTTTAGAAGTCAATTTAAGAAGGACAAAAACATTTTCAGTCTCTATGAGTGTGGTTTGAAAACATGCATCTGTGTATAATTTGGCTCTTTTCTCTCATGTCCTTAACTATTGCTTTGCCGCAAAGAGCCATTCTGACCCTGCTTTAGTCCCATGTCCTTCATCCTGGCTCTGTTTCTTCAGCTTGTGGGCATCCCAGACACTCAGAATCTTGTCTATCTGTCATTTGCTTTCAGTTGGTTTATTTTTCACTTTTCTCATTTTTTTCAAGACAGTCTAAAGGAAAGCCTAAATTTCCCTTCAGCGTTACAAGCAGGCAGTCTCAACAGTAATGTCTTTTCTGTCATTCTACAGCCGTCCCAACAGAAATGGAGGGTGACAAGGGCTGTTTTTGGAGCTGAGGGCTTCCTGCCTCTTCCTCACACCACACCCCACTCGCAGCAAATAGACCTTTAAATCAGGCATGCAGAATGTTCTGTTCTTTTCTTTCTTTCTTTCTTTTTTTAAAGATAATAATGAATAGTAATGATTATGAATTGAAACTCACGTGTGATAGAACATTCACGGAGGTACAACTGGAAAATAGATGCTAGTAAAGCCAGGTTTGGAATTACAGATCTGGCATTTGCTAGTTAGAGAGGTTAGTCTCCCTAAATGTTTTCTTTTCCCTTTTGGTCTGCATCATTACAATTAGCATAAAAATTCCACACGTAGGGGTGCCTGGCTCAGTGGGTTAATTGTCCAATGCTTGATTTCAGCTGAGGTCGTGATTCCAGGGTTGTGAGATGGAGCCTCCCATCCGGCTCCCTGCTCAGCGGGGAATCTGCTTAAGAGTCTCTCTCCCTCTCCCTCTGCCCCTCCCCCTGCTCACATGCGCGATCTCTCAAGTAAATAAATAAATAGATAAATCTTTTTTTTTTAGAAATTCCACATTTATTAGCTTATTGAAAAGAGCAAACTGGGCATCACATGCGTCCCAGCTGGTGGGTCCTGGGCTGCACTGCAGTAAGGCACAATCCCAAAAAGTAGTAACTTAGAAAACGAAGTCTTATTTCCTTCAATGGCTTCTCAAAAGTGCCCATGATAAAGTAAATAGAAATATAAAGTGCCGTTCCAGATTTTGTAAAATATTATATTTATATATGATGGTATCTACCTATACATCCAGTATCTTTATATCTCCAACATTATGACACACACCTGTGCACACCCACACATGCTCATGATGTTTGTGCCTGACATTCGTTAATAATAGAGTTCATTTCTTTTCTGGAAATAGCTAGGTTCCTTCAATGGCACACATGAACTGACAACACAATAAAAGTTTGGTGATGTGCCAGGAAGTGGTTGTGGGACATCTGTGGTGGCCTCCAACAGGACATCTTCCCTGTTTTAAACACAGCATTTTCCTACTTAATAATGGAGGGTTAAGGGATGTAAATGTCCATTTTTCCTTTAATTTTTTCTTCTTTGAACCAAAATCGAGGATGAGAGATGACCCCTCGTACATTTCCCCTTTTATTTTTTTTTAATTTTTTTTTTTTTTAAGATTTATTTAACAGAGAGATAGGTCACAAGCAGGCAGAGAGGCAGGCAGAGAGAGAGGGGGAAGCAGACTCTCTGCTGAGCAGAGAGTCCGACATGGGGCTCGATCCCAGGACCCTGAGACCAAGACCCGAGCCGAAGGCAGAGGCTTTAACCCACTGAGCCACCCAGGCGCCCCTGCCCTTTTATAATTTAAATTTTTTTGGTGCTCTGCCTGGTAGTTCAGCTTAGGAAAATTCAGATATCATATTTCACATTTTGTCACTGAATTCCCTATTATTTTTTCTTTGAAGGCATTTAATTTTCTTAGTTGGTGAGTTATCTAAGCTCAAAAGTCCTTAATGGCAATCTTTTAACACACTCAGTTAGCAGGAACAACTTTGTAATACGAACCCCTTCTAAGAAGTCATTCTAAATTCAGTCACTCAATTCCATCACTTGAAACTTGGAAGGAAAGGGAAAAATGTCCCCAGTTAAAGGAACTTCAGAAATCATTATCCTAAAACTCTTTTTTTTTTCCACATTCTTTATTGCTTTAGTTTTGGCAGAAATCCAAAAGGCTCTCAAAAGAGTTTATTTTGCTCTTCAAAATTATTCTTGTCACTTTCTTTTGAATATCCACTAGGTAAATCAGGCGTAATAGATTTCAAATTTTATAATACATTTCAAACTGATGGCTTTCATCACAGTCAAACCAAAATAAGAAGAGTGTAATGAAAACAACAAATATTAATAGTCTCATGATTTTCACTTCCTTTACATTATTAGTGCTGTTATGCTCCAAGGATTATGAAGAAATGAATTATAGAAGAGATTATGTGATTAGTTATTAATTCTTTCCCTGCAGGATTGAGAACCAAAGGATGCTATAATATTTCTTCATTACAGAGATAGTCACTTCCCCAGTGACATAATTGGTTGGCACTGAGGCATGGTAATGAGGGATAGGCAGAAAGCTGAAAAGTGGATCTGACAGTTGTCTTCAAATCTCGTTTTAGCCAAGTGCTTCAAATTTCCCCCAGTCCAGACCTTTTATTAGAGTTTATAACATTAATCAGAATTAATAGTGTGATTTTTGGGGAGGGTCAATTTACATATTTTTGCTTGGCTTTCTGGGCTTGAATTATGGGCTGCAACCCGATTCCATCTGCACATTTCCACTGTAACTCAAATCCCATGTCCTAGATTAGGTAGTTTTCATGAAGCTGGGTCATATATCCACCAGGTGGTAAATTAGCTGTTGTTACTGAAATTATCTGAACATAAAGATTTATCTGAGCTTTATATTTCTAAAATATATGTTCTTTTCATTTATCTATTAAAATTACATTGTATTGTTTGAATCTCCCCTAAAACACACACACACAGTATTGGAAATTGGTAGTCCATTTACAATGGCTTGTCTGTTCCTATCCTTTATTATTTTTTTCCTGGGCTAGATTTTTTATTTGCCCTTTATGCCTATAAAAGGAAGTGTGTAGCTTCTTCTGTCACTTGCTCGTTTTAATTTGGAACCCTTTAGGAAAGTAGGGGACCCCTACGCTGGCCCTGACATCTATGAAGTGTTGTTGTTGTTGTTGTTGTTGTTGTTGTTGTTTTTCTAAGCAAAAATGTCAATTAGAGAGAACAAGCACCAGGATACACTTTCCCATCTCTGGCTCTCTGAATGAATGCCCCCTTTCTGCTCCTGTAGACAGGATCTCTACAATCCAATCTGTTCTCCCCACCGTCCCTTTGCACTTATGTCAGAAAATAATACATTAAGAAAATGTATTTCATGCCTTTTAATAAAAATGATCCAAAGTAATGCAGTCACATGGGATATAAATTAGAACATACAGAAGGATTACATAAAACGAATGCCAGCTTCTTGTCTATGTCATCCTAATGCCTATAGTAATTTTTTAAAACAATATTTGTTCCCCCCCTTCCTCCTACTATTTCTCAAGGTCTGAATAATATGATTTTATGTCTAGTCATAAAGTTATCAGCTATGTCTATTTATTTCCTGGCTAAAAGATGGGGATTTAGCTCGAGGACACTAGCCTCTTTTATTTAGGAAAGATTATTTTTATTTACTTATTTTTTGAAGTTTTTATCATTCATTAGAGAGGGAGAGAGAGAGAGCCTGTGCATTAGTGATCATGAGCAAGTGGGGAGGGGCAGAGGGGGAGGGAGAAGCAGACTCCCCACTGAGCAGAGAGCCTGATGTGGGACTCGATCCCAGGACCTCAGGATTATGACCTGAGCAGGAGGCAGACGCTTAGGGATTGAGCCACCCAGGTATCCCGAAAGATATTATTTTCAATCATATTATCATTTGTCTTTCTACTTGCACTTTTTTTCTACTTTTCCCATAATTTCAGTGAGCATCACAGTATCTTTCATGAAGACTGAGAACAGAGAGTCAGTGGCTCTCCCCACAACATCCTATGAGTGTTCCCTCTCGTTTCTCCATTGCCAAATGATACTGTTATATCATGGAAAAAGTTGTTTCAAACCATGCTTTTAAGCAAGGAGTATGCTAAATTTTTTAATACAATTTTGAAAAGAAATATAAAATTTTAGATTATTATATGATGCTCTAATATAAATCTTTTTCTTCTGTTAAAAAAATCCTTCTCTCTGATGGACATGTTAAGAAGCAGTGAAATTCAGAAAACATTGAAAGAACATGAAACACAAAGGGCATTCAAAGGTTATAAGAATACAGGGACTGGATAACAAGCTAAAAAAAAAAGGGAATCCAAAACCAATAATTGACTTTTACATGAAAGTTCTGCCCAACGGCACAATCACAACAACATAAGAGAGAAAGTTGTTGCACTTCTAAGTTTAAAGTTTTGGTTGAACTTTCATGTTGTTGAAGGTGAGTAGTCGAGGTTAGGACAATTTAATTATTTAAGGAAGTAAAGAGCTGCACTAATTAATACCAACCTTTGTGATTAACAAGTGTTCTATATACACAATGCTCCTCACATAATGTCTTGCTATGTACGTATCTGGAAAACCTCAGTATTGTTGCGCTGTTAGTTGATCAGTACTTCTTTCCTGTTTCTATGGAAGCCATACCACATGGATGTATGGGGATAGAGACCCACACATCAGTCCTGCTCTGCGAAGATGGATAGAGGTTAGTGCTGCTGTGCACTTGAAGGGCACACGAAGGGACAGATCTTCCAGTTCTGAAGGCTTTGTGAAATTTTTGGTCTGCCCATTCTCTTGTCTTGTACTCAATTCTATTTCCGACCTCTCAGAAATGCAAATACTAACAAATGCAAGCACAACAGTAAAGCTTGCTTCCATCTTCTGGTTCCATAGGAATGTCTCCTGGACCAGGCTACACATATTTGAAACCTCTTTAAACCACAACCAAACCAACCAACCAACCAAACAAACAAACAAAAAACCCCACACCACCGCTAACAAAACCGTTATCTCTTCAACCTAATTTTCCTGCGTGAGTTCATAAATAGTGCCAGAATTTTGAATTTTTTTAATTTATTAAGTCATTTTGCCCATCAGGAATTTCTAAAAGTACACATGAAGACATATGATAAAATTACCTAAAACTGCTATGTAATGAGCAGCTGAATTCATTTATCAAATATAACTATAAGCAGAACTCCCAACGGGTAAAGGTGTGGGTTAGATGTGTTGATAGCAAGACAAAAAATTCATGGTACCTGTTTGCAAAGAATTAACAACCTGTGGGTGGGCAAGATATTTTATACAAGTAATCGTAATGTAAGACTCACTATAAGCACCGTAAGAGAAATGTGAACAAGAATATATGAATGCAACCATATATCATTTTAGGGAGTTATTTAATATATAGAAACAAATCAGGGGATATATTAGTATCCGTGCAACATTTCAAAACCATTCTGTGCAGAACAACTTAAATAACATGAATTAAACCAAAACTTAAACTAATTCCTAATATTCACTGAAAGCTTCCTAAAGGCATATAGAGAATTTTAAAAAAATTAAAAACAAAAACAAAAACAAACCCCCAAACCCTCTCTGCCAAGTAAGGCAATTTGTGTTCTACTATTTTTCATAATACAAACTTTTTGTTTCAGTGTTTTTGAAAGCTAGGTTAAAAATACACATACTTGTTTAAGTTTCAGAGTCTAGGTCATTCACTCTGCGTATCCCTTCATGAATGAGAGTACCTGTTTTTTTTTTCAAAGCCCACCTTCCCCAAGATCCCATCCAACAGTGCCAGCTCTCGAACCTTTCTCCATCCTCTGACTCCTCAGCACTGACAGGAAGTCAGCACTTTCTTGAATTTTTGCCTTTGGACTCATTAATGTGTCTTCCTTACCCCCCTATGTGGTTAGAGTTTTCTCTGGAGAAATGATAATACCACATAGCCTGTGCCTCAGCTATATTAGAAATTTAACAAATGCTTATGCTTATTGGAAATGATGAGGTTCCTGAAGGGAAATCCCTATACTTCTTTATAGATTATCATGAAAAATCAGAACGATGATTTATCAAGCATAAATCTAGTCAACCCAGCAAGGGATAAATTGTTTTACATTTTGCTTATTTTAAAGTTAATTTTAACTTGTGAGTACTCTGATAGTGAGTAAATAAAACCCAAGCTTCCTACAAAGAGGAATAGTCTGATGGCACAACCAGGGGAATGCTTGCTTTTGTTCATGTCTGTAGGGTTTCTATGTCTACCAGTTCTTAAGGGATCCAGACACTGGTCTCACTGCCCCTCTGCCTTTTCTGTTCGGAAGCAAGACATTTTGACTCAGGAGACAAAGGGCTACTACACATTTCCCGAAAACACACTGTAAAATTTTCAGCCTGGGGTAAGAATTTACTTGGTGATAAGAACACAACCTGAAGCCCCATCATGACGTTTATGGAGTAATAACTCCTGATAGAACAGTCTTACACTGGATGATAAACTGTGTCGTGGTGTCAATTAAAAATGCATTTAGAGAGCTGTTTCTCCTGTTCCCTCAATTGTCCTCAATTTCTCTTGCCAAAATTGAGCTTTCAGAAAAGCAGAAAATAGAGTTTCGTGTAAGATTTTAACACACAGTGATTTCTTTCTGAAACAATGTGTATGGAATATAGCAGGACGAACTTGAGAAAACGGCTTCTCGGGCGGTAATGAAGCAGAACCATGGTATAGTCACACCACCAGACCCAGAATTGGCTGCCATGTGCATTGTAGGACCACCAGCCCATTTTCTGATGTGACTTTAACTTTCTTTTTTTAGGCTTATTCTCCTCATCAGTGTCCTAATGCTAGACCTTCAGAATGTTTTTCAGGTGTTGATTAAGTCCTGATAAGAATAGAAGGGCAGATCTTTGCTATCCAAAATGGAGCCTGCAGCCCTTCAGCATTGTCCCCAGCTGTGAGCTTGTTAGAGGCACAGAATTTCAGGTCCCACCCCAACTTTACTGATTCAGAACCTACATTTTAAACAAGATCTCCAGGTGTTTCGTTTGCTCATTACAGTCTGGGAATCATGGGCATGTATGATCATCTCCCTCAATGTTACTGCCCTCCTTTCTTATATGAATCTTGTATTAATGTACATCTCCATAGTCTGGGTGACTTACGGTGAGGAAAGCAAATGAAGGGGGTGAGCAGTGGGCAGTCATGGGACACAGGTGCTGTGTGTACATGACCAGAAATAGAACCCAGCAGTCGGCGGCTCAGTACTTGCTCAAACAACCAGGTAGCAGCACATCGTTCACTTTCAGGTAGAGAATTATCTCTTAACTACATGAGTTCCTGCACTCTGATTGCTGTGCAGAAGATAACCAGATTTCCCTTAAAAATTTCTGATCACAGTAAAATAGTTTTTGTAGTGGGTGACATCCGAAGAATGGCCCCTAAGAGATAACCAGCTGTTCTTAGCTTGGGCAAGGCATGATTCTATGAAACATGAGCCTTCAAGCTGCTCAGTATTAAAACATAACAATTCCATGAATGTCTTCTCTATAGTCCATTAGGAAGGTCTATTTCCAAAGAGTAATCTCAAGATCAGCAGTTAATATCAAGCATGAAATAATTTTGTTACTCCTACCCAATAACTTTTGAAGCCACAACAAAAGAGGCTATATTCAGATCTAGGCAATGTCTGAGTTACATTTATTTTACGTTGGACTGAAATAGTCCCATCTGTAGTCCAGTGTGTTGCGGTGACATAATAAGAATATATTCTGATTCCCTGGTCCCTAGGGTGATGTCAGGTAGCCTAGCTGGACAGGGCTGGGAGAGGGCAACAAGGAGTTCATCAGGATGTCTGCTGACTTCCCCCAGGCTGGACAGGCCACCGTACTCTGGGTTTTGCCTGGATGCACAGACACATTGTTAAAAACATTACTAACACAGCCAACCTTCCAAATTTAAAACAAAGGTGGACATGTTCTGTGTCTCACTGGTGTCTCATTGGTATGACCACCGAGCATCCATTTTTGTTCCCTCTTTGAGACTGGAGGGTGTTGTTTGGCATATGGAAGTTCTTTTTTTTTTTTTTTTAGAAGGTCTTAGTAAGTACATGGTCAAAGCCCTAAATGACATGCAAAGTAGCATTTCTCTATTAAATGCTAAAGTAATACAAATGTGTGAAGCACCTTTACAAAATAGATTAGGTGCTTTAACTGTTGCACAAGGTAGAATTTGGATTGTCATAAAAACAGAATGCTGTGTATACATTCCAGGCAACCACAGAAATATTTCTGGGTTTCTGACATGAATATTCATATTAACGCTTTAAATGATCTCTCTTTCCTTTAGTGATTGCTTTAAATTCCTGGACTGGAGAAAAATGATCAAAGGTCAACTATCAAAGTTCTTTTACTCAGATCTTTTTCTTTCTCATTACAATATTAACCTTATTTTGTCATTTCCGGTGCCTCCCTACCTAGTGCCAAGACTCCTTCACTGCCCTAACTTCCAGCTGACAGATGACTCCTTCCAGTAAAGGAGGGTCATGTATGTTGACCACGTTGGATTCGGCTGCCTCTCCTTTCACAACGCTCCTTTAAGTTTCTCAGCTGACCAATACTGACCCATAGGTAGGGACATCTTTAGGTCCCTCCTCAGCAGGAAGATGTTACAGAAGATAAGACCTTCCACCTTCAACAACATTAAAGATTTAAGGGTCAGGGGTGTCCAGGGGGAAATGATGGGGGAGCAGAAAGTGAGCTGAAGACAAAGCAGAAGCTGACACCCTGCAACTCCACCCACCACTCCCCACTCCTTGGTGGGGCATGTGTGATATTGTTCCAGGAAGCTCCCCATTGTCTTAATGTTAATGCCTTGCTAGAGGGAAAAACAACCTTAACTTGACAAGGCAAGGCCTCCAGTATCTTGTAGGTCCTCTTTAACATAAGAAAATCTTTTTGAAAACTTCCCTTTTCCTTACCTCTCCCAACTCCCAACTCCATAGTATATAATCAGCTACCCCTCACAACCCTGGTGCCCCAGCTCTTTCTGCCCAAGGGTCCTGTCCCTGTGCTTTAATAAAACTACCATTTTGCACACACACAAAAAAATCTGCTAACTCCAGATCACCAGCTCCAAAGACTGGCCCCATATTCAGGTCTCACACCTTCAAACACAGAATGTACCAGATAGTTCCTCACTAAACTACCAAGTCTTAGCTCCTTTATTTATTTTTTTTAATATTTTATTTATTTATTTGACAGACAGAGATCACAAGTAGGCAGAGAAGCAGGCAGAAAGAGAGGCAAGCTCAGCAAGCTCTGAGCCGAGCAGAGAGCCCAATGTGGGGCCCCATCCCAGGACCCTGGGATCATGACCTGAGCCAAAGGCAGAGGCTTTAACCCACTGAGCCACCCAGGTGCCCCAAGTCTTAGCTCCTTTAATTCTGTCCTATTCTCTGCCCTGTTGCTTTCTGAAGATGTAGGCATGTCCTCTGAGGAGAACAAAGGCTCTGCATTAGATGAAAATTTGAAAATAAAATTTATTTCGGAAAACCAGAATGGTTACATGCCTTGTATTCTTAGAAGTGTTTACAATATTTTTGGACTTAAAGCATTATTGAACACCTACCAATACAGCATGGCTTTATAATTTATTCCTATAGGGGAACATGTGAGGGAAAAATACACATCGGCCGGTAACCTCATAGACTATTTCTGAAAGTACAAGAGCAAACAATTTTTGTTTTTTTCTTAAATCATTCATGTTTCTAGTAAAAATATAGGATTCATGTTTAGTACATGCACTCATAATATTCTGAATATAGAGACCCTTGAAATCATACATGTAGCTCACTCCAAAGAAGAAAGTTCTATAATTACACTACAGGAAAGAGTGCTCACATTCAACTTTAGGAAGTGCATTAAGGATTCTCTATGCCTTCTGGGCCACTTGATATTTTTTTTGTTGGAGTTAGCAAGAGTTTGCCAAAGAACGTTTTCTCTAGTAATACTTTCTTGTGTTGAGAACTAAGAGTTGACAAATGGCATTCTTGTTTATAAAGAATTTTGTTTTGATAGGATTAAAATGACTAACATGAGGCACTTGACCCAAATTGGTAAAGCAATAGAGACATTTCCTATCATAAAATAGAAAAAAATTAAATCTTAGGATTGTGTAAGACAATGAGACATAGCTGAAAAAAGACTGACTTCTAACCGATAGTTTCTGTCTCTGCTGATATGCCTTATTTCAAATACTAGAAGTCCATCAAGTTGCTAATTTGCCTTATATGCTGATTTTAAGCTATGTCTTATTAAGAATCAAGTACCAGGTGACGTGGGAGTGAAAAGAGATCAGATCACTTTGTATGTTTTCAGTACTGTTGCCTCATAAAGCCTCAAACACTCTAATATTTACCCCCAAATGGATGTCTAGACTTATTTTTCAAGCTTAAAAGGCATTGTAAAGTGAAAAAAGGATTACTTTATAATGTGATGTGTTTATTTTGTAATGTTGTAGAAATAGTATGTGGGGCCTGAGGTGGTTCTATATTTTATCAGCCTGTTAATAAAAACAAATTAAAAATCATATTTTAAAGACGATTTATTGAGTGTTGAAATGTATATCAGAAAAAAATGGTTGCTGTATGGTTTTTTAAAACAGTTAAGCATGTTCTTTAATGGCAGATGTAGTTGGCTTAGTTCTCGATGACTGCGTAACGCACAGTCTTAATGCACTTGAAGTTAGCTAATCTGGAATTTTTAACTGTCAACAGATTCTTAGCTAATTTGACTGGATCATTACAATTCTTTACTAATTCCAGCCAACAATTACAAACCAGTTGCTTCTTTGACAATTCTTGGTCTTTCTGTTGAACTGAATGAGAACTGGTTTCAATTTTTAAAGATTTTTTTTAAATTTTGCTAATTCATCAAAGTGCCCACACAGCATGGAGTATTTATACTTTTTCATTGCTGTTATACATGTTGGAGTGAAGACATATTCCAATACTGTTTATAATTACACTGATAAATACAAACTTGGGTATTTAGACTTAAAGGAATGCAATATTTAGAATTATTAGTTATTTTCCACATCTTAATAACTGGTCAGAATAACATTATGCCACATTGGAAATATATTTATGAACAATTTTAGGAATTTATATTTTCACTGAAGTAAACACAGAATGACCTATGCGGCAGCAAACCCACTCTTGGGTATATATCGATCTGAAGGAGATGAAATCAGTATCTCCGGGAGATACTCACATTCTCATGTTCGCTGCAATGTTACTCTCTACAGCCAAGGTATGGAAACAGTCTATGTGTCTGTCAATGGATAAATAGAAAAAGTGTGGTATATATACATAATGGAATAGCACCCAGCTAAAAAAGGAGAAAATCCTGCCATTTGTGACAAAAATGGATGAATCTAGGGGGCATTATCTTAAGTGAAATAAGTCACACAGAAAAAGACAACAGTGCATGATCTCACTTATATGTGGAATCCAGAAATAGCAAATAGGATGGCTGTTGGCAGGGACTGAGGGGAGGCAGGGGAGGAGGTGATGTAGGTCAAAGGGTATCCAATTTCTGTAAGAAGATTAATTTCGAGGATCTAAGGTACAGCATGGTGACTATACTTAATGACACGGTTTGCATACTTGAAATTGCTGCGAGTAGATCCTAACCATCATCATCACATAAATAAAAAAAGAATGAACTCTCTTAACTATGTGAGGTGACGAATGTGTTAATTATCTTGATCTTGGTAATCATTCTACAATGTATATGTATATCCAAACATCACAAGGTACACTTTAAATATATACAATTTTTTGTCAGTTATTCTTAAATAGAGTTAAAAAGAAAACTAATTTTTGCTTATTAATGCTTGCATGTTTATTTTTTAAAGGATGTACACAGCATTGACATTCAAGAGTATGAAATACATAGCAGATCATATTTTTCACATGCTTAGAATACAATCATGAATATTATGTTTTAGTTTAAAAAAGCAAGAAAAGACTATAATGCATACTGAAGATGTATTTCAGGGATGGATTCTATCCAAAGAAATCAACTTTAAGCTCTATTAGAGATAAATATTTAGGACAAATGAAAGGAAGGGAACTTGAATTGTCCTAGCCCTCCCCTCCCACTTTTTTGTTAACTTTTTTTTTTTTTTTAAACATTAGAATACTTTTCTCTTAAGCTCTATATGGCCATCTGTCTACCATGGGGTGATCTGGGTCTTAAACCGTATTCTAGATCATAGATAAAGGACAAGGTGCCATTTCTGAGATATAAGCGATGTTCAGTAAATGCCATCGATGGCATCCTTAGTGTGGATGGGAATGTCCTTACACTTAAAGAGAAAAGAAGAGAAAAGCCTCTACCACTGTTGTAGTAGGAATGGCAGCAAGTTCTAGGACCGTGGAAACGGAACAGAAGTAATTCCTGCAATAACCAGAAGACACATTTTCTTTGCATCTAGGTTATAGTCTGAAACTCTTCCCAGGCTACAGTTCCATCAAAACCTAGAGGGAGACAACCTAAATGTCTCCTTATCGATAGAATAACCAATCAGTGAATAAATAATCTTCCATTTCTCTATCAATCTGCTGCTTTTCACAATGACTTTCTCTTAAAAAAAGAGCGTCAAACCTATTTTTCCCTAACCTATTTTTCCCCCTTATATAAGAATGTTTCCTGCTCTAAGTCCATGATTTAGCTCTCTACGTATTAAAGGTTTCTTGATTTATAGAATTTAAATAGTTTTGTTGCCACAAGGAAAAGAACTTTGGTTTTATTCCCCCCAAAGGTGATGATAACTATTTGGTTCGTGCATGCTTGCATTTGCATTAGTCAAAAGAAATGCTTTGGCACAACATTTAAGGCAGTTGCTTAATAGAGCTCTTATTTAAAGATTTATAGATGTGTGAGAGGTATTGCTACTTAATTAGCATGCCCAGATTGGTCTAATTATCAGTCTGTGTCTCACATATCTTCATAGGTCTAGTGTCGTTTGCTATTTATTATTTCACACAAATCAGTGTTCTCTATGATGGGATGGCAGGGGTGTGTTTATTTTGACAATAAGAAATTGTCAAACCAGTGCAATAGGGAAACGAAGTAATACCTGAAAGTAACAATTAACAATTTCCACCATTAAAACAAAATAAAAAAGGCAGCAAAATATGATAGCGTTGAAAAAGTTTCCTAGCAAAGTCCAGTACAGCTGGTTCACATGTTATAAAAATGTTTAAATTAAGTACTTAATTTTCAGCTAATATCCTTAGGAGGCTAGCAGACTTGGGGACTGTTTTATATTTTTACTATGCTGCTGGTTAAGTTAGAAAACACTTGGCTCAGAAGTTCTTTCCATTACATTTTTACAACCATACTAAATATTTTGTCTCATGTAGTCATATGCAATTCTGTTTTACTTTGCCCCTGTCTTCCCACATATCCATTTCAGTTAAACTGATTGGAAATGAGTTAAATCTTATTGCTCAGATATGAGGCCTTGTCAATTCTAAATAGGGAGAACAGCCACGCGAGAGCCTCTGGAAGATAAAGCTTTGAAAACCCCCTACCTGAAAAGACCCAGCTTATAGAGTGGAACCAGAACACTGGCTGAAGCCTTCAAACAAAAGAGGGCCAGGTGCGAAGTCTGGGGGAATAAGAAATACTTTTGCTCTGTTCTCCTGAACAGCACTGGCAGACTGACAGTTGATGTCTCATCAGTCTGTCGGCAAGGTACCCTATGCAAGTCGAAAGGGCTACGATTTGTTTTTTAACAATTTTTTTTTTTAAGTCAGGTCGTAAGAGAGTGTGTTGTAAACATTGTTTCGGGGGGCGCAGGCCCTGCGGCTCAGTGGTCCGTGCAGAGGTTGCGCGGACCGCGAGGACCAATGACGAAGGCGCTGCAGCACACATCATCCCGCCGGAGCCCCCCGTTGGAGGAGCGCAGGTCCACAACTCCAGCGCCGCTGCGCGCGCTCAGAGCGAGGGGACGGAGGGCCGGAAGGGCCGTTGATTGTTGCTAGATTTGTGCAGAGGACAGGACTGCTCTTTGGGGTCTCAGCAGACCTTCAGCAGACCTCCTCCTGTCCCCTGGACTCGGCCGCTCTGGGCCGCTCGCTCGCCCGCAGCCCGCCGCAGGGAGGCCCCGGCGCCCGCAGGTGGCGCCCCACGTCCGTGCTCGCGCTTCTCGCCCGCGCTCCGGGCGCAGCTGGGAAAGCGGCGCGTCTCCCCAGGTCCTTAGAGCTCAGAGTAGGCATTTCAATAAATAAGCGCGTGTGCCAATGCGCTCCAGGAGCCCCGAGGGTCAGAGGAGCAAAAACATAAACCCAGGCGGAGGCGTCTCTTCTAATCCCTGCCAAAATCTGGTATTTCCCAAACTGGAGATTCGGGAACCACAGCCTTTAAGCCATTAAAATCCCAAGCTCTTTCCTCTCCATTTCAGTCCTTTTATTTTTATTTATTTTTTTAATTTTTTTTTTTTAAAGAAAAACTGCTTTACCCCTTAATTATGAAAGTAGTCACGCTACTCAGGATTAAGACTTGGAGGGAATTTGGAAAAGAAAAGAAAGAATCGAAAAGAAGAGCGACCGGTGCTTTGAGGGTGCCTAATTATTAAAAGCGAGGCATCTGGGAGGAATCCGCTCTGGGTGTTTGGGTGAGAGCCGGACCTGGGCGGTGCAGGGTGCGGCGGGGGCGAGCAGAGCGGGTGCCGAGCCCGGGAGGGGGCAGTGCGCGGAGTCCTCCGGGCGACCGCGATGGCTGTGCCGTCTGGAGACGAGAGGAGAGGCCGGGACTGAGGGGCCCGGCAGAAAGAGCCACGCTGCGGGCGCGCCTCCTAGACCGTGGGCCCGGGAGCGGTGCAGAGCCGGTGCGGTGCCCGGAACGTAACCGGTGCGAAGCGCGGGGCGCTGCGCGGTGCTGGGCGCGGGGTGTGCGGGTGCCGGGAGCTTCGCGGAGCAGGGCGCGAGGGTCCGAGCCGCTGTGCTGTGCGGGACGCCGGGTGAGCGGATGCCGGGCGACGAGCGCGGCGATGCCGGGCGCGGGACGTGCGGATCCGAGGCGCGGCGCGGTGAGGGGCAGCCGGCCCTCGGGTTCTGGGCACCGCGCGAGGCACCGGGGTGCGCGGCACGGGGCGTACCCGGAGCGGGCGCCGGCAGTCGCGGGAAAGGGGCAGGGCGGGGCGGCGCGGTTATTGGCCAGGCGCGGGGAGAAGGGCTGCGCTCCGAGTCTCCTCCCGCCAGCTCCCGCTCATCTTCTTTAAGCAGAACAACTTCGCGGACCGCGCTGCTCGCTCATCATGGACGTTCCAGGTAACCAAAACCCAAGCCTGTCCTCCACGATCAGCACGTTAATTGCATTCATGCATACATTTTAATGAGGACCTTGGAGAATCTGCGTTCTGGAGAGGGCGAAAGAGAGAGAATATCGAAATCATTGGGTACGGGGTTGGGGGGAGGCTGGCTACTCCCGGAGAAACAACTTCTCTTGTCGGATAGACTGTTGGAGGAGTTGTACGGAGGCTGTGGGCGGCGAGGGGAGAGGCTTCCTTGCTTTTCCTTTCTCCGACTGGGTATTGAAATGACCTGTCTAGTTTGGTGGCAGAAGAGAGGGTTGGGGAAAGTGCGAACGCGCGCTCAAGTTAGCAGAAAGCTACAGGGCTGCCTCCAGGCCAGGAAGAGCCGGGGGTCCAGGGACAAAAGCTGCCCAACAGGCCAAGCTTGGGACGCTCATAGCCGTGCAGTCCTCTGGTCCTGCGCCAGAGAGAGCGATCGGAGCTGCTTCTCCAAAGGAGCTCGCTGCGGGCTGCGGGGACCGTGGACGTGGGTGTTTGGTTTTAGAGTCTGTCTTCTTTATCTTTTCCTCTTAATCTTATTCAACCTAAGGAGCTTCCTTGGGGTTTGTTTTTGGGCGGAAAATGGATACGATCTTTATTAAGTGGACTGCTTAAAAATATATTTCTATATCCAGGATGGATAAACAGAGGATGCAAGAGAAAGCAGAGAAAGGAAAAAGGTTTCTTGGTGTGGCTTTCAAGAAAATACCGCTAAAATGAAGGCGATAAACCTTCCGTACTTTCTCTCTTTCCTGCATCTTAGCCCCTCCGCCTTTGCAGAATGGGCCCTGGGGGTGGCGTTGACGGCGTCTCTGAGGTCACCGACCATGTCTTAGGGCCGAGGCCCTGCAGAACCTCGGGCCCCTTACGGGATCGCACCCCTGGCGCGCGCCGCCCAGGAGCCCTGAGGGACGCACTGTCCCAGGGCGCCGGGGCGTTCCTCGGACCTGTTGTGTCAATCCGGGAAGGGGTGGCTGTGTGCGGTACTAAGAGGGTGGCCTCCATGGAAAGGGGCCCTTGCGCTGCAGGCACCTGCTCCCGGGGCCCCTCTCCCCCACCTCCAGGTTCACCTCCCAGTCTAAGGGTTCGGGTTCTTTGCCCTGACAGGTCCGCTGGCGCCTTTCTTCTGAGGACGACCCTGGCCTTGACCATCAGAGCAGGGGACCGAGGCCAAAGGAGGCTTCCCCAGGCCCCGCGCAGTCCTGCGCGCCCTCCCGGGCTCCTCCGGCCCCTGTTCAAAGTCGCCCTCGCGCGCCGCCCCCCCCAGCTCGGATGCCGGCGCCCGGCCGGGGCCCCCGCGGGCCGCCGCTGACCATGCCCGGGCGCCGGGGGGCGCTGCGCGAGCCGGCTGGCTGCGGCTCCTGCCTGGGGGCGGCGCTGGCTCTGCTGCTGCTGCTGCTGCCTGCCGGCTGCCCGGTGCGGGCGCAGAACGACACGGAGCCCATCGTGCTGGAGGGCAAGTGCCTGGTGGTGTGCGATTCGAGCCCGTCGGCGGACGGCGCCGTCACCTCCTCCCTGGGCATCTCCGTGCGCTCCGGCAGCGCCAAGGTGGCCTTCTCCGCCACGCGGAGCACCAACCACGAGCCGTCCGAGATGAGCAACCGCACCATGACCATCTACTTCGACCAGGTCAGCCGGCCGGCCTGCCACCTCGCCTCCCGCCCGGGGTGGAGAGGGCGGGGGCCTGGGCGCGTGGGCTGGGGACTTCAGGCTCTCCCCGCCTCTCCGCTCTGCCTTGCCCTTCTCCTTTCTCCCCTTCCGAGTAAGCGCTCCTTACCGTTTCCCTTTTCTCACATTGTAGCTTTTTTTATCACTAGCACTTGGATGACTGACAGTTCTTTAAAACTTGGGGATCTGAAATGAATTCCCCGAAAGGAGCCTGCGCTCCTTTACTCTTCGCTGGGACGGGGGCTGTCGTTTGTGGGGTTGGGCTTCAGTCATCCAGGTGGCCAACTTGGGGACTGAGTGCGTGGCAAACACAGCCCAAAAGGGGAGTCTCCAAAGGCCTCAGCCAAGGATTAGAAAATATGTGCCCACTGCTTAGTTTGAAATGGACTGGGGAGAGGACGCTGATCTTCAAGAAAAATAAGTCCCGAAGGGGGGGGGGGGCAACAGCAGGGATGGTTATATAAATTCAAAACGAAGGAGAGTGAGGTAATTTAGATGGAATAGATAGTAAATACAACATATATGCCGTAATGTACAAATATATACAACACATAAATATTATATATAGTGTGGCCATATAGATTAAAAAAATATAAGGATCAATGACTTAAGTTAATCCAGGCCACTTAACTTCTCTCCCTTGGCTCAAAACAGAGGGTTCAGTAAATGATCAGACCTTGGCAATCTCTTCTCTGTGTTTTTGGGCTCAGAATTGGAGGTTGTGACTTTCCTCTTGGGCCCTCCTGTCTTGGTTTCTGTTGTTTTTCAGAAACAAGTTAAAAGCATTATAGTGGTTCCCAGACTTTACCTGCTCAGTCCCTCCCTTTTGCCAACATGCTTCCCACTGTCCTGGGTTCTCTGGACACACTTAACTGATTTCCCTCCTGTTAACCAATCCATACACCTCAGTGTAAGTGTGAACCTACACACACCATTGGCCGTGTGTAGGCCAGAGGATTGATTTAATTTAATCCTTGCTAAGGATTATCTACTTGAAGTCTTTAGGGTTTGGAGGTGATCTCTCTTTCATCTGTTTTTAAACAGGTTTTGTTTTTTTTTTAATAAAACTGATGGTTTTAATTATTGCCAGATAAAGCAGACACCCATCAATGGGTATTTGCTAAGTTCTTCATGTGTTATCATTAGTTACGTCCCATCATTTCACTTGCATGTCAGGAGAACTCTGTGATGTGGGGGCAAGATAATCTGTAGCGCGAGAGAAGATTCTAATTTTATAGATGAGCTAACCGTGGCAGAGAGGGTAAAATGCTGTTCCCTGCTTCCCGAGTTAGGGAGTCAGTGAAACCTGCTCTTCTGGGCTCCTTGGGTGTTCTTTCATTGACAGCAGGGCCCTACATTTACCAGTTTCTGGCATTTAAAACCGATGGGAAAGAGTTGAGGTAGTTGAGGTGGAAAAAACAGTTCCGAGGGCTTCGATGGAGAATGCTTTATTCTTTTTTAAAGCATCATAAGGCAGACTGAGAGCCCAGGCTGGAAGAGCCGTAGAGCAGGCATTGTGCAGCTCACGGTCTCGAACAATAGAGCCCCAAGTGTCTGTGTGAGCCCTGCCAGTGAGGGGGACTAAAGTGGTGCCCTGAGCTCCTCGAAGAAGCTGGTGCGTGCTTATTTCCTGAGTGGAGACAGTGGTTGTCACGGGCAGATCGCACATCGCTGTGGGGATTGCGTGTCATTCATCTACGATGAGTGTGTGAGGAATAAACAGCAAGAGTCATTCGGTTGAAATTTATTTTCTGAGCAGAAGACAGGATTCCTAACCTAGGGTTCTGGTGTTGCTGGCTGTTTGCTTTAAAAGCCCAGGACACCAAGAGGGCCATTTTATTATTGTAATTGAGTTGTGCATTTGTGTGTGAGTAGAGGTGGGGACAAGATCCAGGTGGTGTGACCAAATTCTGTCTTAAACTCCTGATAGGGAATCGGGTCTCCACGAGGGATCGCTCACTCTGCAGATTCTGCTTGTGGCACTAACACCCTGATCCCCTCTCATTTGAGAAAAATCATCTGCAGGGTCATGTGACCTCACATGCTCTGGCTAATTTGTCATTAGTCTTTGCAGGCTCCTGCAGTTTGAGCTCAGGGTATCCAACTGCTGTCTCCACACCCTTCATTTAATCCAGCTTATTTGCATGACATCAGAGCTCAGCCAAGGGAGCAAACACATTACTCAGAGGAAAGTGAAGGAAACAGGTGCAGCCAGTGTTAATCCACCCCTGTCTTCCCCTCACCCCTGAGCTTGGGCACCTTCTGTGTGGTCCCAGGGAGGGTGCCAGGGGCCAGGGACACAGGGGACGAGCTTGAGCTGATGTAAGTGATTTCCCTGAATTGGCCCCTTAGCTATGGTCTCGTTCTCCCCATTCAGCCTGGCGTGGCACCCTATTTGTGAAAGTAAACTTCACGTGGAAACCTCCGGAATCCTATAAACCTCTGAACAGACTCGATTCCATTTGTTTACCGGGACCTCATTGTCTTCTCTTCCTTTTTCTCTGCCTTGCCCCCAACATGCACAATTTGCACCCATTTTTTTCAATCCAGACATAAAATATACACTTTTCAGCACCTTTCTTAATTACAGTCCATTAGGATTGTTCTCAAATCCCTTCCAGGTGTAGGCTATTTTACCACCACCGTCCCCTCCCCTCCCACTTGCCCCCACCCAGCCGGGGGCAGCTTTGGCGCGATGCCTGGGGAGCCCCGTGGCAGTGGTTTTGCCAGTCTAAGTAAGAGGCACCGAGGAGGGTTTGCTCTGTTTGTGCTGTATTCCCTCTTCTTTTTCAGGTGTTAGTAAATATTGGCAACCATTTTGATCTTGCCTCCAGTATATTTGTAGCACCGAGAAAAGGGATTTATAGCTTCAGCTTCCACGTGGTCAAAGTGTACAACAGACAGACCATCCAGGTGAGTAGCTCTGAGGCTGTGTGGACCCTTTCAGCTTCGGAGGACTGCCGCCCCATGGCTGCAGGTCCTGTGTGTCCTCTGGGCATCTGGGCCCAGCAGGGAGCATGCGCTGACCCTGGGGCCTCCAGCCCAGAAGCCACCGCATCTTCCGGGCCAGGCCCTTGGGGTGGCTCCGTGGAAAGGGCAGGAGGGTTTTGGGGGGATCTGAGAACCAACGTGTGCCAGTGGGGTCCTGTAGGTCTGCTGAGCTCTACCCTCTGCACCGCAGGTCAGTTTAATGCAGAACGGCTACCCGGTGATCTCAGCCTTTGCAGGAGACCAGGACGTGACCAGAGAAGCTGCCAGCAACGGCGTCCTACTGCTGATGGAAAGGGAGGACAAAGTGCATCTCAAACTGGAGAGGGGGAATCTCATGGGAGGCTGGAAGTACTCCACGTTCTCGGGCTTCTTGGTTTTTCCTCTATAAACACAGAGTCCCCAGTCGGTGGGGAAGTTGCGATCTGGACACAGGACTCCGCCCTTCCTCAACACCCTGAACTTGCCAGAATAGGACCACTTATTTCCCACCTCCATCAGACGGTTGAAGTAGAAGAATGATTTCCTTCCAAATCTCCAGTATTTTCTTTGACTATAGACCATTCCTTGGGAACCTGGCTTCTAATTAGTTTTAGACGACAAGGTCTGAAGGAGAAATGAAATGATCGATTTGAGCAATTTGTACCTGTGATTGTAAAGTCAATATTGGATCTTATTGTGGGGACCATTGGCTTTTCTTCTTTTGTTTGTCCCTTGTATTGTTGCCCCCACACGAGGAGTGCCGCTGACCCCAGGATGGATGGCAGGTCGCAGGCAGAGCTCAGAGCAGGAGCCCTGCAAATCACCACCCGCTGGAGAGTCCTTGAAATGTGTTCTTTGTGTGTCTGTTCAGCCTTAAGAAAAAGAATGGCTTCACTTGCATTCTGTATTTTCCCCTGGGTGGATGGGAGGCCTCGGGAGGGGGAAGGGGACATTGTGAATCTGTCAAGAAGTGCTTTATCCGGAGAAGCAAATTTTGCACGATTGGACTGCGACTTTTGCTTTGTGGGGTGTGTGTGTGTGTGTGTGTGTGTGTGTTTCCAGGAAAAGCTTTACTTTTCTTTCCACATTCAGCTCTCCCTCCTTACCCCGACTCCTATTTTTTGTGTGTGTGCTGGGATGGGGGAGAGAAATGTATGTTGAATTCTTGAACGAGACCAAACAAAACAACACAAAACATACCTATGTATTTGGTTTTGGTTGAGACCAAACCGAGCAGAAGGTACGTGTTTATCAAAGTGCAAATAACAGATGGACGATTCTGTTTCTTCTTTCCAAGACATTCTCTCAGATGTACCTTTAGAACTAACAAGTTGGGATTTTCTTGTTTCTTGTTTCTTTTTCTTTTTCTTCTTCTTCTTTTTTCAATGCTCTGGAATACTTTAAAAACTTGATGCTCCTGGGTGGCATGAACCATGTCAGATGAGGACGGAAGCTGGAATGATCAAGTCTCCTGAACACATGCTTTCGTGGCCCAGTGTGCCTGGGTCTTCCCAGCAGCCCGTCCTCGTCTATCTGCATCCGCATCTGCTCTGGGACCCCAGCCTCAGGTGCTCCAAAGCCAGCAGGATGAGTCAGTCTCCCTCAGGATCCTCCTCTGATCTGCCAAGGAGAGAGGCGTGTTCACACTCCCTGCAAGCAGCTGGCGAGAAGCCACGCCTACAAGTCACAGCGCTCACAGGTATTGGCAGAGGCCCCTGGGAGCAGTGGTGCAAATCCTTCTTGTCTTGGCCCCTTGTACAGCAGTAGGATCACAATGCTGCTGGGAGCCGATGGGTGCAGGAGTCCTATGCCAAGGAAACGTTACGAAATCCCAAAGCAATCGAAGGAGAGACCTCACAGCGGATGTTAATTTGTCCTTTGTGTCACAATGTAACCAAAATCTTGATGATAAAAAGTCATAATTTAAGATTCAGAATAAATGGGTTTGATGTCTGGCTTGTTCTTCTCCCTTCACATCGTCTCCCAACTCCTACAAGGTGTGGAAGTAAAAGGCCAAGGACCAAGGACTCGGGGAAAGGAGATCCACACCGTGCCTCTTGAAAACATACACTCAGATGCACACTCCTGTTTGCAGACCTAGCGATGGGTCTAGGTGGAAATTGCACACTTAAATACACTTCAATTTATATATGTATATATATGTGTATTTTTCACACGAAAAGATTTTGGGGGTAGATATGTGAAAAAGACAGCATTAAAAATGCTTTATGGATAGGCAATCTGCTTTCATCACATACAATCATTGATGTGGTACAAGTTCCAACCCAATATTTCAATCAGAGAACATGGATATAAAAGAAACTGACATTTCAATATAGCATCAATTTTTTCTAAGACACGTGAGCATGGGGCAGCATTGGTTTCTGTTTTCATATAAGAAACTCAGTAAGGATCATAGAATTGAAAAAAAAAAAAATCCAGTTTGATGAAGAGTCTAAGTGTTACTGGCCTTAGGTGGACACCGTAATAAGGTACAGAATTTAGTTTGACTTAAAATGATGTTATATTTTGTTAAGAAAAAAAAAATCAAGAAACATCAACCAAAAAGCATTTGGGTATTTTGCCTCTGTGGTTAGGAGACACACTTCTAAGTATGAGCATTGTTCGTTAACGCTGATCATGCAAACAGTAGGATGCTAGCAAATGTTTTTCTTCTGTGTTTTACTGCCCTTAGTGAATTAGTTCTCTGTCCCTCATCTCTTAAGCCTTCCGTTCAGTTTCAAACAAGCGGCAAGCTTCTTTAGTGGACAATATCGCCCTTTCAGAGGTTGAAAAATAGATGCATACGCGTTATTTTTCTCGCTTACTACTATGTAATGCACATATTTGCTTGTATTTACAGCTTTATTACGTACAGGTTGTTATTTGGTTATGCCGTCTAATAAATAAGTTATTAAATTGATCAGTCTAAAAATAAGCATATTTCAGGAGTTTATTTTCTATGAGGGAAAAAGCTTCATCCTGTTTATTCCACTCCTGCTATTGTTTAATTAATTAGTTAATTAATTAATATCTTGAGCTGGATGCCAAAAACTACACTAGGGAGAAGCCACAACAGTAGTTTTTCTGAAGTTGCTTTGCTGCCCATGGCTGTGGCTGCCCGAGTTCTGTCTGGCTAAGGATCTTTGAGGGAGAGGACACTCCTGTGCCTGGTCTACAAAAATATGTAGGTCAGAGCAAAATTTGAAATGTATTTTCCTTTAATTGGGGAATGGAAGTGACGTCTGGGATATGCACGGGTCTGATTTGAGCATCCCGACCTCTCAGCTTTGGTTTTCCCATCTGTGGTGTGAGGGCAGGCGCCCCCGCATCTGCCCAACACACAAGGCTACTGTGAGATCACACAGATGAGCCAGGCACCGGGATTACAAGACCCATTATGCGGCAGGGAGGGTGTTTCTGGAAAATCAGGTTTTTCCACGTGCAGGTCATTAAAATGAACATCTGACAGAGGATACTTTTATGCGATGCTAAATTTCCATATTCCCCACTAGCTTATTAAAACTGTAGCACTTGGGAAGTTTAATTTGATTTTTAAGAATGATGGTAATATGAACATGTCAAAATCTGTGCATTTTCATAGTAACTCAATTCTTAATTATGTTCTTTGACTGTCCTGTGTGGCTCACGCCTACCTTTCCATTCCAGGATGTGATACCAACATTTTATAAGAATATACAACTGTAATATTTTTAACACAAGGAAAGACTGAGTTACCAATATTTTAGCATTATGATAGTGAGTTGATCTAGCTGATAAATGTTAATCCTACTAAACTGTAAATGCCTTTAAGACAACACTATTTTTTAACTTAAAATATATTCTAATTTGAAACACAACCCTGCTTCGACTCTAGGTCCTAAGAAATTGTGCTTACTATATGTTTCTGATCCCTTTTTGCATCCTAGTATTTTTGATCTATGTACTCATGTATAATGAAATTATTTACATTTTTAAAGTTTGTGATTACTAGGGCTGCTTAGAGCAAGGCGAGAAAGTCTGTCAGATATTGGCATGAACACTCATGGAATCCTGTAGAGGTTACATATTTACTTGTTTGGAAAAAAAATGTTTTTTAGCAAAATCTAGTGATAACAAACTTCAGAAGGGTTAGAAAGAATACATAAAAGCAAACCAAAACCTTTGCTGAATCCTTAATTTTATTCGTACTATTTCATTGATATCTTATCAAGGACCTTGATACCAAGTCACATACATAGCAACCGTCACATGTATATCCTTTGCCTTGTAAATACGTGAACATATCCACCTGATCTTTATCAGTGAATAAGACAAAATATATAGATTGGCTGCCTTCTCCTGGAATCTGGAAGTAGGTAAGAGGAGAATTTGTTGAACCACTTTATATAAGCAAAACTAAAAGCATGGGCATTTCTTTAGCATGCCTCATATAGCAAAAGGGGCAAAGAATTCTGTCAATTTAAGTCCTCATGATTTTGCAATCTTTTATGAGGAAATAAATATTGCAATAAGATAATGTTGCTGTAAATAAATAGTTAATGCTTATATTTCTACAGCATAGGAAGTATATAATAATCTAGTGCACATGAATGAAAGGCTGTGACATATTTAAGGTGGTGTAAATGAATGATGGCACTCCTAGAAGCAGGTTACATTGAATCATTCTGAAGGTTTTCAGTGCACTCTGTAAAAACACTTGTAAAAATGATAAAACTAGATTAACCATAGAACTACAATGAGATTTTGCCCTTTTACCTTGCTTATGTAGGAATTCACTTGTCAATGGGACTCTGTTTCTAAAGTTGACAATTTGGCACTAGAATGGCAGATTATAAACATAATTAACATGTATTAACATGTTTACATGTTTAATCTTACATGATTACATGATTACATGTTTAACATGTAAGATCAAAGCCAATGCATTCTCATAAGACTCTTAAAGTTAATTTTCTTGGCATTTAAGAAGCAAGCTCACCAAATATACCGAAGTAAGGTAAAATATAATTTCCATTTTGGTTTTTATCATTTTATGATTTTTGTGCTCAGAATCTTTTTTCTTATGAAAACACTATGAAGATATTAGCTGATGATGGTCATGTTCACTAATCAAGTATGTTTCTGTATTTGGCTAGCCTCTTAAAACTTAATTTTTGCAGTTGGATTTCACTAAAAGGTGTGTTACTGCCTTTGCAGGTGGAAAGTTACAATTCATTCACATTTAGGTATTTTAAATGTCTCTATGTTACATAGCTATCAATGATGGGATTGGTCAGACTCAGTCCTCACCCATCCTTTCAAAAAAAGAAGAAAGGTCTTTTCAAAATTCCTTTAAAGTAGATCCAATGAATATAAACTTTTTAAAATAACGTTCTCTGTGTGAATTTGTAAAATAATGTTACACCAAAATCTGAATTCTAAGTAAATGAGCTTTCTTTCCATTCCCAAACCCAGTAGGGTAACTTGAAATTTGTAAGGGCAAAAGCCGTGTGATTTTACCTCCCACAGATAATAGGAGCTCTGTTTTATCTTCCTAAGTGGATTTTGCTGTGGATTTCCATCACCAGAATCACCTAAGTGTCTATAGCATCATAAATCATCATCTGTATCAGCTCGCCCACATACACTCACTGTGTAGTGTAAATGAGCTCCCTGACAACTTAATTTGGAAAAGAAATCTTCATTCCCTCTTCTTAATGCCCATGGCAGGACTCCCCGGGGTTAGAGTGCTGCTTTGCACTGGAGCTATCCTAACAGAATGGAAGCTACGTATTAATGAGCCACTACCATCGCCTGCAACCTGACTAGCTATGGCTGACTTTTATTATTGTGCCATCGTATTTTTCAGGAGTGCTGATTTCTCCTTTTGAATTTGTTTCAGGTGGCCAAACAAAATAACACCAAACAAAAACCCTGCTTGAGTTAGAGAATGTTGGCAATATATCGGGCTGTGGAACTCCTGAGTGTTTTGCTTAAGTCTGTTTGCTCTTGCTTTATTCATCTTAAAATGCTTCCATATATCTCTTCTGCTCTCAAAGTTCTGTCGGATATAAAGTATCTTAACATTTCTTTGACTTCATACTATAAATGAGCATTTATTGTGAGTCTGGGTGTTTTTTCTATGAAACTGACTTAAGATAAGAATAATATTTAAAATACAGCCAAATTAATGGGAAAATTGGCAAATATTCTAAATCCCTCATTTCCAATGTTTTTTACAGTGTTTTGCATGGATCTTAAAGATTCCTATTAGCTTTAAAATTAACACTAAAATCAATATTTATCTTTGAATTGCTAACATATCTTTTTTTTTTTAAATAATCAGGTAACTATTAGGTCATAAATGAAATACTTTTAGAGAGAAGTCTATTGCTGAATAAAGTAAATGAAAATGTGATACCTATCTTTTTTTCATATTCCCAAACACCATGTTGGGATGTCATGGCATAGTTTTGTTCTGGAACTGTATGCTATCAGTGGAGAAAGCAATTACGTCATTTAAGAAATTCATTCTTTTGAGATCAGGGTGTAGATGTTTTCTTCTCATTCCATAACATTCACACATTGCTGCTTAGGGGCCTGATCGTGCGCTCACAGATGATGATAGAAAATAAAGACACACTTACTATGTGCCAAGAGTTTAACCCATTTTTGTTAAAAACATAGCCTGGAGGGTATCCAGGTGAAGTCGTGGTAAACTCATGGGTGGGCTGAGTGTGTGTAGGAGGAACCTTAGAAATTTGAATGCAAGTTTACTAAAGTGAATAATGTAATTTACATTTTCACACACAAAACAGAGAATGTTATTTGGGTGTTGACATTGAATACTGAACACCCATTAATCTTCCAACTAGAAGGTTCCCGGTGACCTCTCCTCCCACGCTGAATATGGTTGGGTATTTGGCAGACATATGGCAGACTAGAGCTCATAAACAAACCTTGAAAGTATTAAAGTGGGATGGGACAGATATGGGGAATTTCCATTGTTTTAACATATGAGGATTAAGATACAATAGCCCTTTTTATACAGTTTTATTTCGGTTTGCTTTGTGTGGTGAATTGCTTGAGAAGACAGAAGGCATGCTAGAATTAGTTGAATCCTTAGAAGACAGATATAAAGCAAGATAAAAATAAGGCATGATGTGAAGTCCATTCTGAACAGAGCTGGATGAAGGGCCAAACCCAGCATTTTGGCTTATTTTACGAGATATTAACTTAACGAATACAGACCTAACTTAAGACATGCCAAAAATAAATAAATAAATGTGAGATCAAATTGCACTGATTGAAAACATGAATGCTGCATGTTTATAACCACAAACACATGTGTGTTTGGGGGTGTGCGGAAGTTGAATATAAATGAGTATTTAGAGTCAAAACTTACCCCTGTCAAAACGCCTTCCCGATGCCTCTAGGTTGGCCAGCCTGAAACCCTGCTTTCCTAAAACGGGGAGGTGACAGAGCCACGTACCTTTGCTTGGGTACATATCTCAATTCTTTGGCGTGTTTCACGTTTTATTTCTCGTATTCAATCTTAGGAATGTATTTCTTCAGAAGGTAGATACTACATCTGGTCTCCCTGACAGAGACTGAGAACTGTGGAGAGTAATGAAGCCATCTGGTGCTACAAACCCAACAGAAAGCTACGATCAGTGGATCATGGCTCAATCTACTCTTCATCCGTGGTATCCGAATTGCCTTGGCACAAAGGAGTGACAAGGGGCTGGATTTTCGACAAGATTGTCATATCCCCCCCATCATTTAGCAGGCAAAAGGCATGCATGCATCAGACTGTACTAATTAGGGAAGACTGATTCTCCCCTAAGGCCTATTACTTTGGATACTTAATTTTTAGTTCCCCTTTTTTTTTTTTTTAATGTCTCAAATTGTACTATACCAGCGGATACCATGCAATATGGCATCTTACCAATTTCTGAGTTTGTTCACTGGAAGAAATTATTTACTATAATAAACTTCCCTTTTTATCTCAGTGAAGACTTGAAATGAACATAAGTTTATTTTGTTATATTTTTCCCCCAGAATTGTAGAAACATTTGTTTCAGGAAAAAGTCCCCAATAGATGGTGCTGCTGCTGTGATTTAAACCACTGAATAATTAGTATGCAAAAAAGCTCAAGAGAGAGAGGCCTCTGGGAATTCCCTGACATCAAGTTATAGGAAGACAAAAATGTGGCTTTAGTTTTGCTAAATGCAAATTGTCATCATTGTATAATTTGAAAACTAGAAAGATATTTTTTGATGTTTTGAGGTCAAGAAATTACTTTTTATCTCCATTGTTCATATTGCAAATATCTTGGAAACATAACCACAAACAAAATTGAGGGTTTCAAAGAAGTGAACTGAATGGCCTTCCAAGTTTCTACGCCCTCCCCCACAATTCTTCAAGGATCTATTAGTTAAAGCGCTAACGTGGAGATTATAGTTCGAATGAAAAATGGAGTCCTTTCCTATTTATGGGGGAAGATTACAGATGCAGGAATCCTACTGGCAGAATGAGGTCATCACAGCTGTTAATGATAAACCTTAATGCATCAACCCTTTGTTCCTGCCGTGCGCCGTGTGGAGTGCTTCATAGTTAGCTTCCCATGTCATCGTCATGACAGCCTACAAAGTGGGCACTATCATTACCGCCATTTTACAGATGATGGAAAATAAGGGTTAAAGCAATCCCGTGATGTGGTCAAGACCTCAGAGCAGGTAAGTCACAGAGGTAGGAATCTGACCACGGGCCTTCTCACTTCAGGACCTAGTCCCCGTCTGTGGCGTTACACCACATCTCAGAGTGAGCTGAAGTAGGAAAAGGATTTCTTGAATAAGACATCCATATATACGATGATGAATCGAAAGTGGTTGCATCAGAGTCATTTCAACAAAACTCTTTGTTTAAAAAAACAGGGCAGTTTAACTTTGTACTCTGCAAACATAAACACTGCTTGATTGTAATCATAAGAGAAAAGTCACCACAGCTGCTGTGAATTTACTGACCCTGTGGTATCAGAAACAGGAGTCTGTTCTCTCACTATTTTCATGCAGAAAATGATAAAGTCACCATTTCTTCCTTTTGGTTTTCTTGTCGAAAGTTTCTGCAAAGACAGGACTGACAGGACTGAAAATGCACAAACATATTATTACAAAGAGCTCAACTTACCAACAATATTGTATATTTTACAATGGTCACAGATCACTCTATAGAGTTCTAGAGTAAAACGTGAGAAATCAAGTGCACACAGTAAATAAGCTATGCATGAATTGAGCGTCTTGCCTTCAAGCTGCTCATGAAGGTTCCAGCCTGACCTCTGGAGAGAGAGAAATCGCTCAGAACCAAGAGTCAGGGAGTTTAAGTGATTAGATCTCTTGCCCTAAAAGCATAATTAGCTTTAAAATTAGTTTATAAAATTAAAATTAAAACCAATTAGACAGAATTGAAGTAGATTTTAGAAATTTTATAACTGTGATTTGGTTGGATTCAGTGTTTTTACTATATTCTAATCTGAGGAAAATATATTTTAGGAGGTAGGTGGTAATGAGGCAAAACAAAATATGTCACCAAATGTTTTTCTGAGATTTTGTTTTATTTTTGGTACCTCCCATTTTATCTTTTATATAATTTTATATTATATGAATAGAAAATATTTATTTACATCAAGTACTTATTCACATATATTATGTATTTTATTGGTTTTGTTTTTAACATTTTATCTTATTATTATTTTTTAAATTAAATTTCTTTTCCAGTGTTCCAAATTCATTGTTTATGCACCACACCCAGTGCTCCATACAATACGTGCCCTCCTTAATACCCACCACCAGGTTCACCCATCCCCTGACACCCCTCCCCTCCAAAACCCTTAGTTTGTTTCTCAGAGGCCACAGTCTCTCATGATTCATCTCCCCCTCCCCACCTCCCCAACTCCCTTCTCCTCTCCATCTCCCAGTGTCCTCCGTGTTATTCCTTATGCTCCACAAGTAAGTGAAACCATATGATAATTGACTCTCTCTGCTTGACTTATTTCACTCAGCATAATCTCCTCCAGTCCTGTCCATGTTGCTACAAAAGTCGGGTATTCATCCTTTCTGATGGAGGCATAATACTCCATAGTGTATATGGACCACATCTTCCTTAGCCATTCATCCGTTGAAGGGCATCTTGGTTCTTTCCACAGTTTGGCGACCGTGGCCATTGCTGCTATAAACATTGGGGTACAGATGGCCCTTCTTTTCACCACATCTGTATCTTTGGGGTAAATACCCAGTAGTGCAATTTCAGGGTCATAGGGAAGCTCTATTTATAATTTTTTAAGGAATCTCCACACCGTTTTCCAAAGTGGCTGCACCAACTTGCAATCCCACCAAATATTAGAAGTGACACATTCCAATTGAAAAAGGTAAGGCAAAATGTACCTTTTAACACCTTTGTATTTGTTTATAATAAGCCTCTTGGTCTTGGTGAATACTGAAGTGTGGTATTTTAAGAGGTGGTTCTCTACTGTGTAATAGTATTTGGGTTCTATTCTGAGCTCTACCACCAGATAGAAAACCTCAAAAGACCCTCCTTTACTTAATACAACAGAAAATAAGGTAGATTAGCTAGAAGCATAACAATTACATACAGGGATGTTTTACTTCCCCGTGAGATAAGGAATTTATAAATTCCTGACATATATAAATAAAATTTCAAACAAGCATAAAATATATGTAGATTTTGATAATGTGAGGTTTTAAAATCAAAGATATTGAGAATTTTCTATTGATGACTTGAGATGGTTTCGTGCAGATTAAATATTATGAAGTTAGGCTTATTTGGCCTATATGATAGTTAATGTGACTTCATAACGGCAGCATGGAAAAACATGGAGCGGTGGTTTATTGATGGTATTTTGGGATCATAGAAGTTTATCCTGCCAATCCTGGTGGTAACCCCCTTAGTTAGAAAACAAGGTAAGAGTTCCACTAACAGGACACATCACGTTGGGCTATAGCCACAGCACGTGAGGAACCACCCCATGCTGCTACATTCACGTTCTCTAGCAGGTGGTGGCACTTTTCTTCCTGAAATTTTTGGGAAAGTGCATCCTTTCCAGAGCACTATACATTTCACTCCAAGGACATACATTTTGGAATTAAAATAACTCCAGTTAGAAATGTATGGAAACAATACCAGGACCTCTTGACAGGGATGATTGATGATATGTACATGTGAATAAGATGGATAGATAGGTGATAGATAGAGAAATGATATATACCAAGCATGGTAATAAAACAAACAGAAGAAACCCCATATATTTAGCTTTTTTTAGGTTTTTGCTTTTGTGATACTTGCCTGAGGTGCACATGCTGTAAGAGGGGTTAATGAAAATAACTCGCGATGAAGTCCAGCTTTGTTTACTGTTATCACGCGTTTACCTGGAAATACCTCCAACATCTTGGTAACTTACAACCTTAGACTTAAGTCTCAGATATCTGTTCCTGATACCTAAGTAAGAGCACCTGCTGAAACATTCATTACGAAGCCTACATTCAAGTTTTTGTTATCCTTTGGGCTTCTTATTGTCATATGGCAGAGAGAAGCTAAATATACTCGAGTCTGTGCATAAACGTGCTCTTTTTGCCACATTGAAAAGTTACAGTACAAGGAAGCATATACCTATAAAATTGTGTCATGTACGTTCCTAAAATGTGGCAGTCTGCTGCAGAATTCATAACTGTTTATCCCCTGGTTTTCTCTGTAAGGAAGCAAAGGAACTAATAGTTAAACATTATAATCAATATGTGAACATAAAACTATGGGAAATAGTAAGGGTGAAGGGAAACAACACTGTACACAAAATATGTACCATATGAGGGATGTAGTTCTGCTATGGGGAAAGAGTACTGTTTCTCTAAAGTAAAAGGTGAAAATAAAGGACAAAAACTGAATGTGTAAGAAAGTTACAGGCAGTCTGGGAAAAAGGAGTCTTGAAAAAGGAATCTTATCTAGTGATAGCAAACCTGGATAAGAATAAGTGGTTTTATTTATAAGGTTTTCTTTTTAACACTTTTAGTATTAATAGTACATAAATGCAAAACTAGAATTTGGTTTTTTCTCTGTTAAAACAACAAAACATTCTTTGGTTATTGATCTCTCAATAAGAAATTATTTTTTTTAAGATTTTTTATTTATTTATTTGACAGAGAGAGAGAGAGAGAGAGATCACAAGTAGGCAGGGAGGTAGGCAGAAGAGAGGAGGAAGCAGGCTCTCTGTAAAGTAAAATTAGAGTAAAATTAGAGTAAAATCAGGCTCCGCAGAGAGCCTGATGTGGGGCTTGATCCCAGGACTCTGGGATCATGACCTGAGCCAAAGGCAGAGGCTTTAACCCACTGAGCCATCCAGGCGCCCCTCGATAAGAAATTATTAATCCTTAGAGTTTTTGTTGTCATTTGTTACCTTTTTTAGTAATCCCCCTAGGAAACCAAAATTCTTGCCTTATCCGTGCTTTGTGCTTTGCATTGATTTCATTATGTTCTTAATGACTTAAGAGACGTGAATCTTCTCAGTTTTTAATGAGCTAAGTTTTTGTCATTTTGTTTTCTTACCATCGTATCACTTTTCACACTTACTTTTAAATCAACTTGTTACTTTGGCTAAGTAAGTAGCAATTTTTTTTTAGGTCCAGGATCTTATTTGTTCAATTAATTTTACTTATACAAATTTTGACATCTTTTTATATTTTGCCTTCCCAAATCAAATTCTAAATGAAAGCTTTATAATCTCAAACTGGCTCTGAGATTTCTCAGAGGGTCTCTGGAAAAATTCCAAAGGATTTGTCTTTTCATCTTTGCAAAAAGAGTAATTAAATTTATTTGATATGTTCAACTGTCTGATAATTTTTATCAAATAGGAAGAGATGCTTAAGCTTTCCTAGGTTATGGGTAAGTGTAATTAATATAAATATTCAGAAACTATATGAAGTTCTGAGAAATTTGCCCACGCCTTTGCTGTCTGTATGTCCTGGTTTAATGTTATCAGTCATAATTCTGGTTATTATTTAAAAATGTTATATGCCACAGAAATAACTAAATTCTTTGTCAAATGAATTCTCACCAGCTCTTTAACCATAGTTAGTTTAAGTCTTTTGTCACCCACAGATAACTTTTAGTTTATTCTGATTCTTTTCCAAAAGTTTTGCCATCAGCTGCAGACCCAAATGCTTTGTCTTCAGTAAAAAGGAACAGTTTCCGAGACTTGTGGATAAAACTATGACAGATACTCTGGGGTATAGACTTCTTATGACTTTGCTTAAACGTACTTCAGACCATACCAGTAGACTGAGTAAGGAATTCCAGTGCTCTGATGGAGAAGCCGAAAATTTCATAAATGTGCTAACTCGAGATCAAGCAGAACAAGAATTAATCACATGGGACTGAATTAACTGATGAAGCGTGATTATATATATATACATATGTATATATATATATATATATAATAGTTTTGTGTGGAACAGAGCTGGTTCTTTAATGGTCTGTTTTCTAGATATAAGGAACCCCTTTTGCTTTTCTCTTAAGCTATCTATAACACGTAACAATTTAACAGATTATACTTTTGAAAGTGAAACATTTTGAAATATACCATTTATTTTTTTCTCCTTGCTTGATGCCTCCAGATTTTGGAAATTTTTATGGGATGTTCTCATTTTCATGGCAATATAATTATTTGCATAATTTCCATAGGAATCCATTCTCTTTATAACAGGACATAATTAGAAAAAAAAGTGGTCATATAACCACGGCTTTGACTGACCTGTCATATTTGAGAATGATGTGTATGGAATCAGCTATGACCAGAAAGCTTAATGGAACTAAGATTGACTTGAAGGAGCCCATGCTTACAAAGTCCTTTTGGAAAAACCAACCATCCTGGTCTCTGGCTTCTGGGGTTCCTATCCTTACAGGTGAGGAGGGAGATTCACTTCCTGGCAGGCCCAGGAATTGAGGATACCTTGGAGACCTCAAGAAGAGAGGAATTCACTTAAATCTGTAGGTTCTGCAGGTGAAGCCTGATGTTGGGTTCTTGGCTTGGCTTTCTATCCAAGAGAAGGTTCCAGAAAGAGGCAATCCCCCAGCAAAGTTCCAGCAATGCAAATTTGAAAATCCTTATGGTCATTTGTCATTCTTGTTACACTTGTGCAAATCTAATGACATCAGACTTACACGTATAAACTTTGGTGCTCTTTGGCCAAAAACAGGTGAGAGGGCTAAGGGTGGAGGATGGACTCGGTGACAGATCGGGGTCAGCTCCGGATGTGGGTGACAAGAAATATAAGGGCATGCACGACAGGATTAGGGAAATCAGGGATGCAATGTGATTCCTATCTTGGTAAAATCTATTCTTCTTAGTGAAAATCTTTTACACTTCAGATATTGTTAAGCTCTGATTTGAAACAGAGGCATCTATAATAGGTGACAAATCTGTTTATAGTGTGACTTTCAGGGAGCTGGGGAGGGGACGCTTTCTCTCTCCTTTCCTCCATAAGGCATTCCAAGTGAACAAATTTTACCTGTCAAGACTGGTCCACTTTAAATTAATACGTATGGTTAGTGGGTTTTGTTATTTTGCATCTAACTAAACAGGATTTTAGGTTCAAAACGTAAAACTGAATCTGCTACAATGCCGACTTAATACTCCTTGTCAAATAGAATTTGGTGCTTGAACCACTGATTCATGGTGCTGATTGTGATTCCCAATCCTGGAACCAGGGAACTGTGAAATATCATGAGCTAGATTCCCAGAAAACCCCTACTAACATATCCAGGAGACATATGGAGGATACTGTTTATTTACAGCATTCCAATGCTCGTTAGATCTTAATTGTAATAGTCATGCCTATGGGTTTCCTTCACATTTGTTGGATTCTGAAACTTGCTTCCGACTCTACCTAAAAGACATTAACATAAAAGCAAAGTGTTAACCCTTAACGGGTTTCTTTCACTGGCATCTCTATTAGAACTCTCACTCAGAGGCTAATCACTATCACGGATGAAAATGACTAGGGTTTGTTAAAAGCTTGTCAGGTACCAGGTGCCATTCAAAGTGTTTCCTGCATTTTATATCTTGTCACAAGCCAGGTTCTATCATGTTCTCCAGTTTATTGCAGGGAAAACTGAAGCAGAGGTTAGTCAGAGAGCACTGCTGGCCATCCCAGCCAAGGGCAGTCCAGACTCGCTGGCTCAGGCACGCCATTATGGATCATGGCACCGGCCCGTGCTGGGAGCTGGCCTCAGACAATTTCAGTAATGGCTGAGAGCTCCTTTCTCTAACTGATTATTGTGGCCAGATGCCTATCTTGCAGAAGTTTTCCTTTTTGCTCCATCAATCAATTATTCATTACATTTGTAAGTTAAATATATCTGAGGTTAACATTTATTTATGAATTTAATAATATTTTTTGGCCAAGTATAAAATTCCAAATTAAATACCAGCACTGAAGTGCTTAATTTGATGGCTTAATATATTCGCCAGTCAGACTCAAAAAGTTTACTTATTTATGTATTAGGGGTCAGTGCTGGGGTAAGATGATAAATAGTCACAATGCATGAAGTAAGCGGTTTGGGGGATTTGGCTAAGCACAGAGGTAACTACCACTCTGTACAGGGAGTGTTAGGACACTGAGAGGCATAGGGCCCCAGAGCAGGGACAAGCTGGAGGGACAATTGTCCTTGCTGCAGGGGAGGTTTCATGGGGAGGTGATGTGTGAGCTCCTGTGAGGTTTGAGAGGAATGAGGAAGATTTAATCAGCACAGCCTCCCTGAGGAGGAGTACTGGAGAAGACATAGGAAGTTAGAGGAAAAAGCCCATGAGACATGAAGAGGAATTTGGAATTGAGCTTAAAGGTGAAAGCTTTACAGTTTTAAGAATCAAAGTGTGATGATCAAATCTAAGTCACTCTCATGAGGCTGTGGGAACATGAATATAAAAACTTAAGAGTTTGGAGGAACTCAATTATGCAATGTTGACATTTCACATTTACTGAGCCCCTTTGTCCCTTGTGAAAATGCACGCGGCCGTGTCATAGCTGAACATGGCTTAGTCGTGCAGGTGTAAAAGACATGCCTAATACCCACTCGCTTGGTTCCAGGCAGTCATAATTTCCCACCTGGAGCATATGTAGCTTTCAAAGAAAAAAACCGCAGTATCACAAAAAATGGAACTTTAGTCTGATTTCTAATATAATTTGGAGGACAAAGCATCAGCCATGTTTTTCCCAAACAAAAACTTGTGTTACATTTTTGGTGGTCATATTTCGGTTCATATGTTTGGTTTTTGTTGATTTTTTAAAACTTGGAGAATATTTAGCTTTTTTCCATATTTTTATTAAAACATAATTTACATACAGTAAACACCATCCTTCTAAGTTACAGTTCTGAGGATCCAGATACAATTACGGAGTCTAAACTCCACCAGCCCCATAGTCAAGACACAGATCAGTGTCATCACAGCCATGGATTTCCATCTGTCTCTCACATGCAGGCCTTCCTTCCATGCCCAACATTTAGAACCCACTGATCTTTGCAGCTTTGTTGTTGTGCCTTTTCTAAACTATCATATAAATGGAATCTTACGATGTGTACTGTCCTGGGTCTGGCTTCTTCCACCTCATGTAATATATTTAAGATTTTATATTTTTGTGTCTATCTGTATTCATTCCTTCTAATTGCTGAACAGTGCTCTATTTTTCAGCAATTACCGACAGAGCCACTGTAAACATTCGTGATCAGGTTTTGCTTAAATGCAGGTTTTCCTTACGTTTGGGTAAATACCTGGGACTGTGAGGGCTCATACTTTTGGTATTGTATTTAAGAAATGTTGCCTTCTCCTTTTGATTCTTCTAGGTTGTTTCTAGTTTATATTTTTCATTTAGGAGTAAAAGTTGTGCTCTAGACAGCTAGACCATGTGGGCTCTCAAGAGTCAGTTGTTAAAAGCATAATCTTTTGTGAATTTCCTGATGATATTATTAACTGAAGAAAAGCCAGGTCAGTGTTAATTTTACCATGAAAATCAACAAGTGCAAAAATTTAAAGCTTTCCCCCATACACCCCACAAAGTTGGTTGTTACACAATTACAAAGAGTACCTTCTATGATCCATGTTAAATTAATTTTTGAACAAGGTGTAGAAAGAGATAGATGCTTACTTTGCTGCATACGAATATCCATAAATTCCTGCAGCATTTGTTGAAAAGATCATGTTTTCTCCATTTAATGTTTTTGGTACCGTGTTGAAAATCAGCTATGTTCCTGTGAGTCTCCTAGAATCATTTCTGTTCATTCATCTGCATGTCTGAAATGTCTGGATGACTACAGCTTTACACCAGGTGCAAAAATGGAGAAGTGTGAATCATTACAATTCTTTCTGTCTTCCTTTTCAAAATCCTTTGACTGTTATAAATCCTATTTTCCCTTTCAATCCTAGCTTTAGCTTCATGGACCTTTAAACTCTGTGCATATGCATGTTAAAGATTCGTATGTCATCCTGGATAATTACTCTTTGGTATGTAATGTTTGTCTTTGTCCCAGGCCCTGATCCTTGATCAGAAGACCAGTTTCATATTAGGATAGCTACCCCAGCTCTATTTTGATCAGTGTTGGAAGATAGCATATAATTTTATTTTCCTTAGTTTTAACCCATTTATGCCTTTACATAAAGTGTATTTTTTTTGTAGACAGTATACATTTGACACATTTCCCACTCCCTCCTTGATAACTTACTATTTTTCTCTTAATTAGTGATTTTAGACCATTGACATTAATGGCATTATTAATATAGTTGACGTAGATCTATCATTTCCCATACTGTTTTATATATATTTTATGTTTGTTTCTTTTTTTCATACATTTCTACTTTTGTTTTGGATTACTTTTATGATATCATTTTATCTTTACTTTTATGATAATATTTATAATTCTTTAAAAAATCACTTTTAGTAGGGCGCCTGGGTTGCTCAGTGGGTTAACCCTCTGCCTTTGGCTCAGGTCATGATCTTAGGGTTCTGGGATCGAGCCCCACATCGGCCTTTCTGTTCAGCAGGGAGCCCGCTTCCCCCTCCCTCTCTGCCTGACTCTCTGGCTTCTTGTGATCTCTCTCTCTGTCAGACAAATAAATAAAATCTTTTAAAAAATTGCTTTTAGTGATGTCCCTATGATTTAAAGTAAGCACCTTTATTAATCAAGCTACTTTCAAATAATTTATATGTAGTTTAAAAACCTTGCCACACTATACTCACAATTCCTCCCTGCCATTTATTTATTTATTTATTTATTCACTTATTTTGTGATTTGTGTCATATATTTTACTTGTACATACATTACAAACACAAAATATGGTTGCCTTTTTTACTTTGGACAGTTAAATCATCTTTTAGAGTAATCTATAATGAGAAAGAATACATTTCATTTGCAAATATCTTCTCCCATTCTGTGGGTTGCCTCTTCGTTTTGTTGACTGTTTCCTTTGCTGTGCAGAAGCTTTTGATCTTGATGAAGTCCCAAAAGTTCATTTTCGCTTTTGTTTCCTTTGCCTTTGGAGACATATCTTGAAAGAA